>NQII01003392.1:208884-255760 GCA_002778355.1 Clitarchus hookeri | reverse complement strand
GGGGGGGGGCAATAAACACGGGTAGCACATCCACGGGACAGGCGATAATAGGAGTCACCTGCGGCCTCTTGCCCTGACGTCACGAGTCCCTGTCTGTCAAGCAGAGAAGAAACATGACTCCCGGAGGAGTAGCCGAGCCCAAGGAGTGCTGCGTCAAAGGGCTCCAAGACTGAGGCACTTACAAGCGTTCAGAAATTCACGCTTCCCTACTTCCCTTTCAGGAGAAACGTTTGACGCCATTTTGGATTCTTAAGTTTTCTGGCATAGATTTTGTTTCAAAAGACGTACTGAAATTTTCAGCATTATAATAAAAATAATAGCTGCACGAGACTTCCTATGTTGTTACATTTTCACTGTAATGACTAGTTTTCATGCTAGATTTTAAGAATTAAAAAAATGCAATATTCTATTTTTTACATTTCCGCTTAAAATATTATCATCGCAATAAAAATGTAACAATATAGAAAGGCTAGGACAGCTATTTTTTGCTCATTATAATGCCAGAAATTTTAGTACGCCTTTTAAATCAACAACTGTTGCAGATGATTAGAAAATTCAAGATGGCGTCAGATATTTTCTTCCATTACGGTGTACGTCTGAAGCGATGAATCATGGATGCACCAAGGGTGACCCAGCATGTGAAACACGCCTCATCGTAGACTCTATGTACAAATCACTACCCTGATGCCCCTTCTTCCCGTCGATAAAGCGCCTTTGCGAGACTTTCAGCGGTGATTATATAACTTTATGACGTAATACTGAAGGTAAGTCTGCTGCATTTGTATATACCTTTTTTAAGATTCCGTACCGCAATAGCTATGCTTGAGAATGACTGCGAAAACACCAGATTTAACCGTTTTCACTTGCGGATAAATTTGGCTTTGAAGGAAGAACCTGAAATTGGTATAAATACGCGAAAAGTTTCTTAAGTGATATTCCTAAGCAGACATCTTTCAAACATATTGAACAGTTTTCTAATACGAAGTTTTCTGCCGCAGTTGTGCACACAGTATGGTGGCCTGGGCTTGCAGCCGCCTTAACACTACTGGGCATTCCACTGTGAGCTCCAGCTGCCTACATCAACAAGAAATATCGCACCTATGTACACGGAAGGTAACTGAAAATCCCCTACAAACCTTTGACTGTACATCCGTCACTTAGAACTTTCGAAAAATTGTGCCTAGAAACATAATTGTTTAGTATCATAATTNACCTTTGACTGTACATCCGTCACTTAGAACTTTCGAAAAATTGTGCCTAGAAACATAATTGTTTAGTATCATAATTTGAGAATCGGTTATACGTCGTTAAGGCCCCCGTCTACCTGGAAATTTTTCCCACGTCTAGGCCGAGAAGCGTGGGAGCGATAAGGGTGACACTGCCACGCGCATCAACTACGCCATCGCTGCTAAGCGCAAGGCTCTGAACTGGCGTGCAGTGTTCTCGTCGTGCTGCGTGTACCTATGGGACTTTCAGNATTCGAGAATCGGTTATACGTCGTTAAGGCCCCCCGTCTACCTGGAAATTTTTCCCACGTCTAGGCCGAGAAGCGTGGGAGCGATAAGGGTGACACTGCCACGCGCATCAACTACGCCATCGCCGCTAAGCGCAAGGCTCTGAACTGGCGTGCAGTGTTCTCGTCGTGCTGCGTGTACCTATGGGACTTTCAGTGGTGACCATATAATTTTATTAGTGGGAAGTCTTTAGGAAGGTTCAGTGCAGGCCCCTATGAGTTTTTTGTATGTATATGATGCGTGCATTTTGAGCTACAGCGCCTTGGAAAGGCCGGTTTTAGCGGTTTTGGAGTACTCTGAATTGATGTTTCTAACGTACGTGATATTTTGAAAGTACTTAACAGCTCTCGTCTGAAGTGTGTGTTCTTTTCGTAGATCAGCACGTTGGACGCACGCTTAATAGTTTCGTTGAAAAACGTGTATTTGGAACACTCTGCAACGCAGTTCAAGCGCCAGGTAGACGGGCGCCTTAACGAGTGTCGCTGGACCTCCATTCATCCGACACAGCTTGCTGGAATCCGAACCAACAGTAGACATGCAGCAGTACAGTGGCCTAATTCCGTGTGGCTGAGTGTAATACGAGAATGGCTTGTGACTGTGACATCAGCCAAGGAACAAATTACCTCTACTCTAGTATGTATAAAAGTGTGGAGTTTAGAAATATGCCCTGTCACAAAGTGAAATTATAGAATCTCTTCTTGTGCTTTGTTGGCACTATCGCACGTGTCGCTGTTTTACTCTTCTCTATCATCTACGCTTTCATTATAATACTCGTCAACAGGAAGTCTACTTGTTTATTGGTAAAAGTATGAGTTGTTAACTGCACAATGCTGAGTTTTAAAAAAATTGCCCAAGATTTCTTATTAATTGTGGAATATGATTATCAATCCAGGATTAATGCGTGTTATAATTCAGAATCACAGATTATTCTGCTTATCATGGTTCAAATTATAAACTTATTTAATGCCAATTTGCCTCATCTTTCGCGAGGAACAAACAGTTGCTGTTTGTAAGAATAATTTAGTTGCATATTAACAGTTTAAAATTCCTGTGGACAATTTGTGAAGCAAAAACAGCACTAAGAGAGCTGGACTGTTAACAGGCTAGCATCACATTGACGGTTTGACTGTCTACTTCGTTGTACGAACACAGCATCTGTACGATGGTCTGTCTTGAAGGTAGGTAGGGACAACACGGATGAGGTGAGAGGTTGTCATATCCAGCTGTGAGGGACACACTCTTCGCCCAACCAATGTGGACAATGAGCGAGGCGAGACGAGATGTGTGTGTGGGCAGTTGGATTTTCCCTATACCCCCCCCCCCCACTGGTAACATCCACCAACCTTTCCACATGCCAAAAACCTGGACTTGAATAAGCTGAGAATAGCACCAGGATAGCCGTGGTGGCAGGGGGGTAAGCCATAAAGTACGAAACCAGAACGTACTTTTAAAAAGTAAGAAACTGCTCTATAAGAACTACAAAGTATTCGACGAAGTATTTAGTTGTGGCGATAATTTTTTTCCAGGCGTGACTAGCTTCATCACGGAGAGTTTCTTGTTGGTCCAGACAGCATCTGGCAAGCATGCCGCTAAGTACAGATTGGATAATGACCTTTGCAACTCTCGATGGAGTGAGGAGTCCGAGATGCATAAGTTCATTCCGCTCCTGCACATTTCGTCCTGCGGCGATCACTTCTCTCCAGGCGCGCTGGAGCACGTCGACGTGGGACTCCCTCCTCGGCGGCCCATATTTCACGAGGCGAGACAGTTCCGATATTGGCGGCAGGGGGCCTCCTCGCTTCCGGCATCTGTGCCACTGAACAAGGGGCGAAGTCCTGGGACACCATCCGCACTCCCCCTTCCACTCCACAGACACCTTGTACGACTTGGCCAATATTGGGAAATATTACACCCTCCATATTTCCCCAACTTCCTAACCCTGTTTCCTCTTCGCCTCTATAACAAACACCCCGTGAGGCATCTTACAACAACTTCCTTTACTTCTTCGCTGTTCACTTCTTATTTATATAGAACTGTCATCACATGATAATTTTGAATTGTATTGCTTCGTTAGTTGTAAGACAAATATCCTTTAACAGTTAAAAGGGTTATGTTTTTTATTACAGCGTAAAGTAAACGATTAGAACATTAGTGGCACATTTTCGAAATGTTTCCTCTTAAAAGGTAAAATCATGAAACAAATCTGATATGGTGAGAGAGACGAACTATAACAGAACACATGCAGCAGTCAGACTTTGAACAAATACCCTTACTTAGATTGCGACTTGCAATACCTGCTGCGACAATGGCAAGAGGTTTCTTAAAGGAAACCATTTTCGTAAGAGCTTTGAAGTGTCTATTAATTATTNTTACAAACCTGCTGCGACAATGGCAAGAGGTTTCTTAAAGGAAACCATTTTCGTAAGAGCTTTGAAGTGTCTATTAATTATTCTTTCTGTTTTATATAATATTTTACAGTCTGTGGCATTATATTAATAAAGATTTAAAAAAGGAAATTGTAAAATAACTTCAGCAATTATTTATTTAATAAATTAACGACTTCATGCTTAAACGTTAATGGAAACAAATTCAAAAAAAAATAATGTTTGATTTCAACTTAAGTATTTGTTGACGCCACGGGAACGCCATGAAGCAGGTTATTTGAAATCTGGCGTTCTGACTGACTGCGATAATGGTTTAACCTTAGGTTATTATACTTTGAATTTTATCAGTAAATTTCAAACACAAAACATGGTGAACCTTACAACGAATTTCCATTTAACTTACTGAATTTCGGGGCTACAGTGATGTAGTGGCCAGGATTCTCAACTTCCACGAGGCGAAACTGGTTTGATTCCCGGCGGGATAACCCAGATTTTCGCATGTTCGGATTTTATAGTCGGCCGGCGGGTTTTATAGAGGTAGTCCCGCTTCTCCCGCATTAACATTCCACCGTTGTTCCATCCCAACCTCACTTCACCCTCATCGGTGCTTGATATCTCACTGTTAACCACCGAGTTAAACATCTGTCATCTTATTATTGCATTACAGTAACTTTGACAACTATTTTTTACACATTAATTATGTACAGTTTTGAAGTTCAAAACTCCCATAGTTCTTTTAACCCGTCAGGTCCACTTTAATTAACGGTTTCAGGTGTTGTAAGCAAACAAAATTATGATGCGTGCTCTACTTAACTCAGCACAACGCTTGTTTCGTTGTCACAGCCAATCAGCTCTAGGCTATACGATCGGCTACAGTTATACGAGCCAATTACGACCTATACGAGTCAGAAGGTTTGCGAATCATTTACCCACAGGTAAGATCATTGGTCACTGAGCTTCACAGTGTAAAGTACAGACCAAAAATTACCTACACGTGCGTAATGTACACAATTGTGTAAACTGGGTCTGAATGGGTTAATTAGTTTCGTAAATATCTTTGTACACTTTTTGCACTTTCATATAACTGCTATTTTGCGTATTATAAAATCATAAAATAAATTTAATATAAGCAATTTTTATTTGATTTTGAAAGGCCTAAAAATGTACTGTTAAAATTGTAAAGTGCAATTAAAGGCAATAGAAACAGTCAACTGCTGTGTTTGGTGTACGTTACAGTACGAACTGGCGTAGCTGTGTCGTATGTACACATTTGTTGAACTTCACAGAATCATTAGGTTTGCTGAAGTGTTCTATATTACATTACGAGAAAGGTTAAATAATGCCCGTAAAGAATTAAGTGTGGCTCTTAACCAGCTCTGTAGATGTGAACCAATCATATTTTCGTCTTGTTATGAAGCGGGCTATTTACTGGAAAGAGTTCGCATTGCCGATTGCTTATTAATAATTAATTTTCACTGACGTCCGACAAAATTGTAGCACGTGCGACAAAGAGACAGGTGAGAAATAACCTTAAATTTAACACTCGCTCTAAATCAGATGTTCAGCCAAGTTACACAAGACTCAGTTATATTACTGAAAATATTTCTTTGTATCAGAATTATGCCGCGTCGGCAAACAAGTTGGCAGCTATTACACTATAAAACTATCTCGTGAACTTTTATTAGTACTGTAGCTTTTGTTTCGTTCATATTTTCCCAGCATGTGTCGTTTATATTGAGGTGTTTTTTTTCTGACTCAACTTTAACATTTTGAACAATATATTGGGCTTCGGAAAATATTCAGTTCACAGAAACGTCTAAGCACGTTACATAATTGTGTTTCAACACATCGGGAATGTTACAAAGTTGTGATATATAAACATGTGTAATATTTAAATAATTACTGTAATCATAAAAGCCTTTGTTGATGCAAAACACAAACTGTGTATGTCCAATTCTCCCGTCTAATTCATAAGTAAATCACTTCATCAGTCCAACCAGAATTACACTCTTAGAAATATTTATACACCTGCAGTACTGAAAATATTTATCACAGCTTTATTACGATGCGGGTTAGAAAAAATCGTATGTACACTTACTTTGATAATTGCTAAATATTTTTCTTAGGAAGGAAAAATTATATATTAATCAAGCAATACACCAATTTAGCCCACTTACAAGTATTAATCGTCCCGCTATCACATCTGAACACAAATTTTGTTGGTATCCTAACGTTAAAATCACATATTTATTATAAGCACGATTTCAAACTATTTATTATATACAGTAATAAGTGTAAAATCTGATAAAATGGAAAATATGAAACTAATATGTAAAGCACCTNTTAGGAAGGAAAAATTATATATTAATCAAGCAATACACCAATTTAGCCCACTTACAAGTATTAATCGTCCCGCTATCACATCTGAACACAAATTTTGTTGGTATCCTAACGTTAAAATCACATATTTATTATAAGCACGATTTGAAACTATTTATTATATACAGTAATAAGTGTAAAATCTGATAAAATGGAAAATATGAAACTAATATGTAAAGCACCTATGTAAAGCACAATGAAATTTAGGAAAAACTAAATAAAACACGCTCCACCTGATGTTTTTCCTTCCTTGGAAAAACGGTAATAAACTAGTTCTTATGCACCGTAATTTCCGCTGATCAAACAACCAAAAATTTTATATGTTTGATAAGTAAGAATTAAAGTATTTCTTCCAGTGCTACGTATAATTTTAAATAAACCTATTTCAATAAGATACGTTTATTTTACAAAGAGTACACACACCAAAACTCAATTTATTAACATTTTACAATTTAACTATTTTCTACTAGCCGTTCCCAACACATCACTGGTGTAACTTAATTTAATTTACATAGATTACTAAATAAACATGATTAAAATTGATAGACAATAGGTGAAAGTTTTCGTGAAAGTTTAATTTAATAAAAAAATAGAATGCTTTAATATTAACAACGGTATTAAATAATTATGTATAAGATTTATTTAATATAAGGTCAGACATGTTAACCCTGGCGTGATTTTTCAAAGGCTTGTTTCGAAAAGTGCGAAGATACCGTGAATAGACATTACTGTAGTTGCGTGCCTGCGGTCATGTATTTCCTTACCCCTGCAAGAATTGTATACTGCAACTTGCCCAACAACACTGTTCTGCGGGTTGTTGGGCGTACTTAGAAGGTGGGTTCATGAATTCCGGGCCGTGCGTGCACACATCACTACGATCCGACCCTTGTTCTTTCGCTGAAGGTATGTGATAGCACGTGGTGAACAAGCGGTTTCATATTTTGAAAAAATAATGTTAAAGAAAAGTGCATGGGAACAAAAAGGTATGTGAGTAAGTATTTACCTTTTGGATGAATCTTTGTATCTCATGTTATCGCCACATTCCGTATGGTATTCGTTCTTGATCAGTTCTTGTCGCGCAGAGTGAGAGTTAGCGTGGCACATCGGAAACGAAACCACTAGTGCCCACAATTAATAAGAAAAATAAAAATTAAACAAAAAAGTTTTTTAATAAAAATTAATGCACCGAATAAAAACCTTATCACGTCCAATTTATGCAAAAAATGTATTTAAAAAGTAAAATTTTATATTAGTTATAATTGCTACGAACCTAGTCTCCGTCAGTGAGACTTTAAAAGATGACTCTCTCACTTAACAGCGCGGTATAAAGACGAATATGAGCCGCACCTTGGTATACTAGCTCCTTTAAATAACATACATCGTTGTTTTCTAAACATAAATTACTGTAGAATCACCCGTTTGAATCATTTTTACTTCCAAATAGACATCTTGGACTGAAAGAAGGAACGGGAAATAATATCTAGTTGCAAGATATTATTTTTAAATAACTTATACGTAAAATATATTTGATATAAAACACACAATGTGTTTTTGTACCTTTATGAGACATAACTAATAAAAATTTATAAAATAATTCATGTTTGTGCATCATATATGTATCATATTATATGTTATATATAAATTAATGTACAATACAATTTAAAACATAATATAATTTTAGAAACTATTATTTAAAAATATTATACCTCAATTGAAAATATATACATATTTTTCATTTTTACTAAAGTTATGTCCACTTTTGGAGGCGTTGTGAAACTGTAGTTTTAAAGTAACTAGATAACTGGAAAAATATATCAATAAAATCATATATCTCTCAGGTACTGTTCAACATGAAGAAGTTATGAAAATATCAGTCCCATAGTTTTTCCATGATTACTTGCCAAATTTACCATTTTACTGTATATTTGTACAAATAATATTATCTTAAACACATGCAAAGTGATTAAAAAAGGGGGGGAGGGGGTTGGAAATCAATATTTTAATTCAATTTAAAACATTCTTAGTTAAAACTAGATAAAAAAATTAGGAACTGTCGCAGATAAAAAACGTAAAAATTATTTTGTATGCAATAATAAATTGTAAAATTTTACGCTGAGGTATAATATATAGATATATTAAAGTAGAGGATGATACATTTTTTTAAAATCTAAACATTACATGTGTTGAAGTCAATTAGTTTTATCACTCATATTATACAAAACCATGTAATTTATTTCTAGAAGTATTTAATATTATTTCATAAAAAGGATTGAAATAGTTTTTAATAAAAAAAATTCTGGGAGTGACGTCGCACTTAATGCATACCATTCAAAAACTGTTTGGGAGAAGAATAAAATAAGTAATATTTTGCTACATAAAGCTCTTATAGGATCACAATCGTAAAATATTTCCGGTAAACTCAGTGTTATTGCATAGTACATGTTTCTCTTAGCTCATAAATGTCTTTCAGAAATCAGTTTTTTTTCAGGAAAATTAAAAACTATTTATTTGTGTTCCCACGTCCTGGTTTTATCAAATTTCGACACTTAAAAATGAAAATAAATTGTAAAGATTTTTATTTAGGTTGGTGCAGTTCAGTCGGTTAGTGCACATCTTACAATGGTGCATGTATAATTGCGAGGCCAATGTGTTCGGAAATTATTTCATGTAATTACTATATATTTATCAACTGCGAATTATTTTTTAACTATATTCGCATACGAAAAGCATTTTCAAGACCGAATACTAGTATGCAGCCACTCATCGCCGAAGTCATCAAAAAACTTCTGCACTGTGCTCATAAATATTGTAAATCTGCAAGCCCGTGTCTGCTAGAGTGTATGTATCACCGGGCACTAACCAACTTGAAGTTGTGCCAACTAACAACTATACACTACTGCTCTATTATNTAAGAAATCAGTTTTTTTTTCAGGAAAATTAAAAACTATTTATTTGTGTTCCCACGTCCTGGTTTTATCAAATTTCGACACTTAAAAATGAAAATAAATTGTAAAGATTTTTATTTAGGTTGGTGCAGTTCAGTCGGTTAGTGCACACCTTACAATGGTGCATGTATAATTGCGAGGCCAATGTGTTCGGAAATTCTTTCATGTAATTACTATATATTTATCAACTGCGAATTATTTTTTAACTATATTCGCATACGAAAAGCATTTTCAAGACCGAATACTAGTATGCAGCCACTCATCGCCGAAGTCATCAAAAAACTTCTGCACTGTGCTCATAAATATTGTAAATCTGCAAGCCCGTGTCTGCTAGAGTGTATGTATCACCGGGCACTAACCAACTTGAAGTTGTGCCAACTAACAACTATACACTACTGCTCTATTATTAAAATCTCTGTTTCCTCACCTTCGTTCCGTTTCAAATTTTTTTCTGGTATTTTTTAAAATAAACGAAACAGTTTTGTCAAGTATTAGTGCCTGATTAGCGGAATGTTTTCACATCATTGATTTCATTTGCTACGGTAGAAAAATGTTGATGACTGCAATTTTGTTTGACCTGAGTGTAACTTTTCTGAAGACACCGAGTTGTACAGCTCTGCAGCGAGCAGCCGGGGATCTCAATAAACCTTAGTCGTTGGTGCTTTATCGTTTCCTGCGAAATTCCAGAAATCGAATTCCAGTGTGGCGTCTATTCACACAAAAATTTAATTATCTGATATATAAAGCGGTAGGTTAGTTCAGTCGCTCGATTTACTGACAACATTCCTGATATCTGAAAGTGAACATGTGGAAATTCTTTCGTTTGATTTATCGCGTAGTCTTTCTCTGGGCCGAAAATCTCTCGTGTTACACTAGTCTTCATTTTTTGTATAAATCTTTATTAATTAATGGCATTTTTAAAAATTACGAAGTACTAAAGCGGAAAATGTCATGAACATCTCTCTAAATATGTGCTGGGGAGGATATTTAAAGTGAAGTAGGGTGATGCGCCAAACTTTTGCTTTTATATAACTCCGTGAAATGGTAAGATGAACTCTGGAAATCTTGTAGAGGGTAGTTTTCCAGGTGAATATTTGCACGCCCGCCCCATGTCTTGAGGGTGTATTTGGGCCTCTTGACATCTCGCACGCTACATTTTCGTAGTCATGGGCGGCCCTAACTCGTCTGGTGCCAAAATATTCCATGATTTTAAGTTTTGCATATAATTATGTTTGGATCTGTAACGTATTCGCATTGACTAGCACGACTTTTCACGTGTGCCCCAAAATTACTTAAATAATTATTATAGTTAAAATTTTAAATGTTGTAACGAAATTGAATATTTTACGGAAGTTGTATCACGCTTGGCACGGAGTTCCGTAACAAGTAAAAAATTCAACAGATATTATGTTCTATCGATCGACGACATATTGTGTGTACGTTTCAATTTAAAACTTACTGTTTTAGCACTTTTATAGTCCATTAACGGTTACTTCCAACTTACATTAAACCTGCTGAACTTCTACTTCCAGTACATTCCTCCGTCTGATGCAAACAAAGCTTAACCGAGTCTAGAAAATTACTCTAAATGGACAACGCACGGCGTTCGTACACATTTGCTTTAATAATATATCGTATAAGAACTATTTCTTACTTGTTATTACCAACACACCTATTTTCTCCCTTCCACGTTAATTATAAATTAAATATAATAATTGATAGAAAAAATATAAGTGAAAGTTAAAGTTATCCAAAAATAAGCTACTTTTATGTTAACACGTGTATGAAACACTTGTGAGTCAAGGCATATTTAGGAAACAGCCAAGCCCGTCATACACGGTGTGTTTTGTCAAGGGTTTGATTCATAAAGTGTGAAGAAGCCTCGAATAGACGATAACAGTTTGTAACAGCATAATCTTATAGTTATTCTCAGCTGGAAACTCGGACAATTTGCCAGTATTATAGTTCAGCCACAAAATCCATTTATTTATTAAGTTTTATAATTCATGTAAAAAGTTAAATAATGTCATCATTAATTTGTATAACATATTATGAATGTGAGCAATATCTACGATATTATTGTGAATATTGGAATAAAAAAAAATCATTACTTTGAGAAATAGAAGTTTACTATCTAAGTAAAGATAATAAATTGGTTCCTAGGACACCCACATAAAAAACGCCATTACCTTCGTTCTCAGAACTAGGACGGAAATATCATGACAGATTCGACTTGAACACTTGAGTCATTTTGCAACTAAACCAGACAACAGATTAATTAAAAAATCTCTGGAGAACACCTGAGCCAATAATAAACCAGCAAAAGCAGAAATAACTAGGGAGATACAACTTTTTGCGAAAATATTTCTTTACAAGCTTCATTTTCAAGACACTGTAATCCCAATCCACTGTTGTTATTGGCTGTTTTTTTAAAACAGATATGCGTCTTACGTGTCCTCCGACGAATCATGTATGTTCGTTATCGCAGTAACATAATTATAACTGACTCGGTCTAAAGAAAACGTGGTTTCTCTCAAAGACCCAGTAACCAAACAAAGAAAAACAGCAGCTATGCAGAGGTTAGATATTGAAATCTATCGTGAGCGGGAAAGAATTTCGTGCAGCGCGGCCATATATTTAATTATTCCTTCACAGAGGCCACAGATAATGCAAATTATATCAGCTCGATTTTCCGCACGGCTGTAAAGTTGGTAATAATTTTTTTATTGGCCAATAATAAAAGTTTCATTGTTCAGTTTCAAAATGGTTCCTTTCCGCCAGAGTTAACATGTGCTCTCACCGTGTCCTCGACCGTGGACAAGTTGTACTGTAAGTATTCTTATGAACGGCGCTGTACAAATCAAGTAATCGCTGTCCAATGCTCTGAGCGTTTTCCTTGTGGGCAATTTGATTTGGGAAAATTTCTTACCGTCTCGTTTATGAATTTTTACACTGCAGAAACACGTTCAAAGGTTTCTTCGGGGCTGATAGTGTACACTAATATAATATTGCTTTAATTCGAAGGCAATGTTAAAGACACTTAGGTTTATGTTATTAATTTTTTCTTTATACATTGTTGTTTTAACACAAAATAAATTTTAGTTATAGCAAATAAAAAAATTTCCTAAGATTGTTTCGTTGACTGTAAAGAAATGTTTTTGCACACCAAAGAAAAGTGTTAAAAAATATTAAAGTTTTTCTTTAGTTCATTTTAGTTTTTAGTATCTGACGAAACTTTTTAAATGCTACGTTACCAAATAACACATTCCTTGCGTTATCAACATCATTGTTTGACATTCTAAATACTAAATACAGTATCTGAATTAATCAGAAAGGTGCTGAAGTATTGTAACCACAATGCAAGTTTATCACTGGCATTATATATATATTTCAAACAAAAGTTTTATTTGTGTGCGAACGTTCTCTGCGGTGGTTCATATTTAACGATACATCTATTGCAGCAAGTTAGTGTTTCTAGTGTGTTCACCGAGCAGACAACACGTTGTTCGCTGGCTGTAAGAAGCAGGCCTGACAACTGCACGGTGCACGCCAAAATATTAAGTGATTGCAACTCTTCATCCGACAAGTTAATGCGTGACAGCATAAGTCAAAAAGAAAAAGAACCATTCCAGGAGCAAGCAACATTACTTAAGTATAGTAAGCTGCGGCAGTTATCGCCAGCGCAAATGTAGTTTGTCGCTCTCTGAAGCAATGCAGTTGAGAAAGGAGCAGATACTTGGTGAGGAAGTGACTTGCTGGCCAGCCAGTGACAACCTCGTCCATCAAAGTGTCAGCTACAGCGCTGTCTCAGAAACTGCAGTCTTTCTCCTTTATTCTGGCTCGGCCTCACAAGCGATGCTCAATTACCCGTTTGAAGCTTATTTAAGTTGTTTAGGGACACTTATACTGAAACTAAAACTATACCTCTCTGCCAGTATCCATTGCACTGTAGAACAAACCTACATTCTGAGCTTCTGTCACGTAATTATGAAATAATTAATATAGAACATTATTTCAATTATCAAATCATTCGTGTCGTTTAAAAATTACCAGATGATGCGGGTATAAAATTTGGAGGCTACATTTTAAGACATTTGTAAAATGTAAATTTACCTTGATAAGAAATATTTAGTTATTTTGACGCTGCTGCCACCTGAGTTATACAGGATGGTGGCTAGTAGAGTACTGAGTTACCGTGCTTTGGTGCAGACTAAGGACACCTGTAGTTATTGCATAAGGGGTGAACAAATACTCTTATTCTCGATTAGTTAATGCACGAGTCTTTTATTCGACTGAATATAACATGGGTATTTACACACACTGGCGAGTCTGAGCTCCCCACACGCTGTAGGCCTGAAGGGCGAGTTGGCGGAATGCTATGAGTCGAGGGGTAGGTTGCTTGAATGGAGACGTTTTTACTTATCTGTGACTGCGGCTTTTGGTGAGTTGTCTTCGTTGGTTGGTGTAGCTGGGTCAGATCGGCATCCCTTCTCGGAAGTCCGGGGTTGGTTTCTCGGGACTTGTGGTGTCTGTAAGACCTCGGCTGGCTGTTCCCGTCGGAGACCTTATCGCGTCTCCTAACCGTCGTCGACATCCGCTACGATCCGGCTCGCACTTCCGACTCCTCCGCCTCGCGTCGAGGCCGCAGAACAACTAACTCCCATCTCGGCTGCGCTCGTGATTTAACTCGTTCGTCGCTATATTGAAACTACCTTTGTCAGCAAATTTCTCGGGAGAGAATTGGGGAGTTCCCCTGTGTAACTCGGGCGTTTTTGTGCCCGATTTTGTGTCTTGTCAGCGGATTGTGCGCTCCAACCAGGGTGGAGGAAGGGTGAGGGTGGTGGCGCGGGGATTCCTACGGTACTAATTTCTGAGCCGTGGTCTGCACAATTCTGGTCGGGGGCACCCCCTGCTTCCTTCGTTGTGAGCCGCCTTATCCGTCATTTCTCTTGCGTGGCTGAAGGTTCTCCCCCGAGCCATTCGCCTCGGGACATTCCCTGTGTCCGTCGAGCCTCGGTTCATCCCCGGGTTGAAGGTCCGTGGTCAGCAGCCTTCCCTGGATATGTATTAATAAGATGGCAGGGTGTGGTAGCGGCGCTATGCCTATTCTAGTATGCGACATGCATCAATTTCACTGAAATAAAGTTAAGGCACATCAATGTAAAATTCAACATGGTAAATGAAACTGGGCCTTTAGAGTAATTTTCGTTCCACTGTGCTCATTTTGGTCTACTTTCCGAAGGAAAGACCGGCTTATGAAATCATTTTCTTGTTTGTGTTTATGTTTGTCTGACTGTGTGAGTCTGTGTGTCTGGCTGTGTGTTCGTGTGTGTCTGGCTGTGTGGGTATGTGTGTCTGACTGTGTGAGTCTGTGTGTCTGGCTGAGTTTGTCTGCGTTGTGCCCCCTAAAAACGTTTGAACACGAAATCAAAATTTCACCAAACTAGGTTATTTCAGATTATTTTTCATTGCTTGTAATCACGCAACNGTGTGTTCGTGTGTGTCTGGCTGTGTGGGTATGTGTGTCTGACTGTGTGAGTCTGTGTGTCTGGCTGAGTTTGTCTGCGTTGTGCCCCCTAAAAACGTTTGAACACGAAANGTGTCTGACTGTGTGAGTCTGTGTGTCTGGCTGAGTTTGTCTGCGTTGTGCCCCCTAAAAACGTTTGAACACGAAATCAAAATTTCACCAAACTAGGTTATTTCAGATTATTTTTCATTGCTTGTAATCACGCAACATTAAATTATTTATTTGTTGTGTATTTGTGACAGCTACGTTTTATTTAATTCTGATTAATTTTTTTTTCTAATTGCAAGAAGTTGTAACATCATAAAGTTTATTTACGTTTAATTATGTTTGTAAGTCTTTCAGAACTTTCTACTACGAAGTTTTCGTGCGTGGGTTACGTGCATGGAAAAATGCCTTACTTGGTTGCCATAGTAACGCATGGGGTAATGCGTGATAACTGATGTAGCCCTCTCGTGATTGGTGCGACGTTTGATAGCGATGTGGTTCGGAGGCGTCTAGCCATCGCGACAGGCAGGTCGAGGCCTAGTGGGTCATGTGCCTGCTAGAAAATTTCATTTGTTTAAGTAATTTGGTCAAGTTCGTTCTTATAAAGTAGACTGCCAAATTGGGGCGAAGACACGATACGAATTTCTGCTGGGCATATGTTTGCTCACGCTACCTACGAGGGTGTATTATTAACCCCTTAACTGACATGTTAATTTAGAGTTCCTGGTGTTGGAAAAGAGGATATGACGTGATATGACAAGTACCTACGAATTACTAGCAAACCGCACACGACGGAGCCTATGAAAGCAAGTTATATTGGTCTATGACACAGGCCGCAACCAATAATNTTACTAGCAAACCGCACACGACGGAGCCTATGAAAGCAAGTTATATTGGTCTATGACACAGGCCGCAACCAATAATGACATGTTGTTATTCTCCCAGTAACCAATAGCATTAACCAGGAAGAAAGCTTATTGTGTTCTTGCGGACCATGATTTTACCTACTTTGCATCACGTATTGCGTGAACGAGAATACTCGGGATAATATGTTAAGGGGTTCAATNGACCATGATTTTACCTACTTTGCATCACGTATTGCGTGAACGAGAATACTCGGGATAATATGTTAAGGGGTTCAATTCAGTTCGCACCACCGCGATATTACGTGTGGCACGACATGCACTCAGGTAGCGTACCTCAGGCCCGTGAGACTTGTGAGGGCAGAAGCTGCACGTCAAGACATTAAGGAGAAGAACCAGTGGGACCAACGACGAAGCTCTACGAGACGTTGCTGCACAATATGTAGTTCCATCAGCCAAGTAATTTGGTATTTTCACCGCAGACACGTCGAAAGGAATTTTAATTAATAATTTTTGGAAATATATTTGGCAAACGTTACGCCATCTTGTAATACTAAATATTGAAGTTGCTCTGACTAATTTGCCTATGGAGCCCTGCCAAGCCCTCATTTGTTCTCCCGACTGAGTTGATTTGAGAAAGATATTAAATTTAATATTTTATTTTCTAAAAAATAAATAGATACATTTAAGAGGGCGACTACCATTAAAGTTACGGCCACGCAAAACAAAGATAATCCTAAACTTTGCAATTGTTCTTCAAATAATATTATCACAGATCCTATTCCATCTTATTGTGCCAGAATATTTTCATGCAAATTAAGTCTAAATCATTTTTCCTCTGCTAGTATTTCATTTTCTGTAGCTAATTACATTTACGGTTATATTCTTCCATTGTTTGATGCATGTTGCTTTCAGCCTACCAAGGCTGGCTGCAATGGAAATTCCAGAGCATTTCATAATTGGTAAGACTGCTGTAAATTGTGTCACGTTGCTCCTAAAATCCCTACTGTCCTGTGTAGGCGGGAAATTTCACACTCTAGGTTCGGCATTCAATGTTAGTGGAAATTATATATTTGGTACAAGATAAAAATTATATTCTCATTAACCCACTGTTATTTCTTCCACGTGGTACATACTGATTCACGCACATTACAGCCCAAATGCCATACTAGCTTGTGTGTGCGACAACAGTATTACAAAACATTATATAAGTAAGGAAATCTGACTTGTACAGTTTTCAACCACGCAAGATGCTTATTTTAAAAATTGCGACTATTTTGAAATTTATGGCGTTATGTGATATCTCGGCAACAATTAAACAGATATAAACAAATTTTGGTGTGTCAGCGGTGCATCAAGTAAATATTGAAATTAAATACATAACTCGTTATTAGCCCGCCGTTTTGGAAGAAAGCACTACATGAACAAATAAAACTTTAACATCATATCTCAGAAACTACTCAACTATTTCTCACAAAATTTGTCATTTAAATAATGTTAATTTGCTATACCTGTAACACTGTTTAACCAATTTCGACAAAACTCTGTATGCTGTAATTCTGTTACAAAATCAAATATTGTTCCCATTCTGTAAAATAGCGTGGCATATATAATAATGTTTTTATATCATGTCTCCAGAATATGTAAATCTATCGATTACTAGCAAGGTTGGGAACTAGGTGCTAATACAGGTGGCCATGTAAACTGGTATGTTTTAAGTGAGTCAGATGCTTATTTCCCAAATGGCGGACATATAAATATTTTAGCAGAGCANATGTAAACTGGTATGTTTTAAGTGAGTCAGATGCTTATTTCCCAAATGGCGGACATATAAATATTTTAGCAGAGCATGCGGTATTTACAAAGCAATAAAACCACTTTCAACCTAACTTTGTATGCTGGCACTATTTACTACATCAGTCAAATTCATCAATATAGAGCCTATTTTATCAGCTATTTTGTAGGATAGCGGGAAATGAAAAAAAACTTTAATGTCTTATATTGGGAAGCAATAAATCGATTCCTATCAAATTGGACAAACAAGTAATATTACGNAAAAAAAACTTTAATGTCTTATATTGGGAAGCAATAAATCGATTCCTATCAAATTGGACAAACAAGTAATATTACGGTAACTCATGTAAACTGACATGGTTTAAGTGGGTCAGAAACTTTTTCAGCTCTGAATTCTATACGTAAGAAATTATGTTATCAATTTCAACTTAACTTTGTAAGTAGACAATATCTATTAAAACAATCCAAAACCTGTCTTGTCCACCAGTTCGTAAAATAGCGTCACATGAAACAAATAAAGGTTTAATGTCGGGCATCGGGAAACAATGCAATATTGTGGGGGCCACTCAACTTATGGCCACACAAGTAATGTTACTGCAGGGCATGTACACTTACTTGATTGAAGTGATTCTCATACTTGGTTTTCAAAATTAGTTACCTGTACATATTTCAGGTTAGTGAATCCTGTCTAACAAAATATCAGACTGACCACAACTTACTTTGATGCCCCTAATCCTTCCTCGTTAATGCTTATGGTTGCATACCAGCTTACGGTACGTATGGGGTCCGGGTTTGACTCCCGGGTGAGGTACGTGTGGCTTTGTAATTGTCTCAATAGTGCTGCTTATGTTTCTGCTTTCCTCTCTACTCTGTCAACAAGACGTCAAGGCCTACTACACGCTTTTAAGAACTTCGTCAACACGATTTTCTTCCATGAAAGTAGGCTCAGTAACGTCGGTGACTTCTGTTTTACTTACTTTGTTTTTCATCTACAGAGAATAAAATGGGTGACATCTCGATACCTCTCCATTGCCGATAAAATATATTCTGCGATTCCAAAAACTAAACAAACAAAATGTATGTACTAGGTATAATAAAGTAACAAGTATCCTCACGGTGGTTCTGACTAATATTTACCGGGAAATCCAGTGTTCTGATAATACGACAGCAGGTTGATAATGCGGATCTACAACTTGCAAACTTTCATGTATAATTGTTCTGTACGCACTTAATTAACTGTTATCCTCCATTCAGTTGTTTAGCACGCATTAATTTGTCAGATGACTTTTGCAAGCCGCTCTAGTAGCAATTAAATAAAAAATATCCTTGCAAATTTTTTGCAGATATTTAAGTGTGAGATAATGCGAAAGTGTTAGCTTCGCTATCACTATAGGTACTAATAATAAGTTCATTTTGTTGCGTGCCATAACCATGAACCAAAAAAGTCGGCAGGCAAAAATACCAATAAGGATAGACTGCACAATCATGTATGTATTCACGCAACTATTATTCACTCATTCGCGGCTTCCACAATTAGATGACAGTTCTAGATTAAATTTTGATGACCACAACAATACTTTCCTTGTACTGAATGTTTGATATTTTTTTNATTAGATGACAGTTCTAGATTAAATTTTGATGACCACAACAATACTTTCCTTGTACTGAATGTTTGATATTTTTTTTAAATCTTCCAGGGCGTATCGAACAGTTCGTAGCCCAATTGCAAAATAAATAAAAACGTATACATATTTGAGGTCTAGGTTGTCCCCAAACTGATAAGTGAATTTCCATGGTTTCTACTTGTGTAGAAGTATTTATAGTTAAGCTTGAAATTAACATATGTAATGTGCGAATTTTTAGTTGTTATAGTTTAAGGACTANGTAGAAGTATTTATAGTTAAGCTTGAAATTAACATATGTAATGTGCGAATTTTTAGTTGTTATAGTTTAAGGACTATAATCCGGGCAGTCGGATAATAGATTATAGGGTTTGAAGAGCAATGAACAACCTGTGGTGCGTGGACCTCTGGGGGTCCTTGAGGTTGAAGTATCGGGCCCGCAAGAGAAAATAAATTTTTTTTATTTTACTTAATTATATAAAAATAAGATTTACGTAGTGCAATCCCAATTAATATGGCATTGCAGAAATCTGCTAGCACTTCACAGTTATATAAGCGTAAGCAATATATGAACTAACTTTAGATTGTAACCGTTTGCACTGTGAAAAATGTATCTGTGTAGGTTGTACGCTGTGAAAAAAATGTGGTTGTAGGAACGATTAGACTGTTAGAATCTAATGGGTTGTGGGTATCATCTAAATATTGTTGGCATGTATTAATACCAAAATATATGTTTGTTGTATTGCTGCCTGCGATTGTATTTTCTAATATACAAATGGTTGCTACAGCAGAGAACTGCTACCTCTAACAGAACAACTGCAACAATACTTGGATTGTTCCCACAACAATCAGACCTAACAGGATGTTCTGTTGCTCGCACTGATCAGTTCTGTCATCGTGTTTGAAGGCAGCAGCAACAGTTGTTGTGGGAACAAACAAAGTATTGTTGAAGTTGTGTTGGAGGTACTGTTGTTTTTATAGTAGAACCGTAGGCTCTACCGTAGCAACCAAACGTACAACAGCTAATACCATCGCAGACAGGGATAAATCAAACAGTTATGTTGGTAATTGCTATCTATGTCAACAATATTTAGATGGTACCAACAGCCCATTAGATGGTTGTCCCTATTTTAACATTATAGGTGCTTCCTAACACCATATATTTTTCTCAGTGTACTATACGTGAAAATATTTTCTTAGCTTTCATTAAAAAAACGGTAGGGGGTCCCGCAAAATTTACATCCTATCAAAGGTTCCTTAAAACAACATAGTTTGAGTCCCTGGTTAAGAGGAAATACCTTGCTTTTTTGGAGTATGTAAAGAAATGCACTAAGGAAGGGAAGTGTAGTGGCGTGAGCCCCTCCCCATTAGCAAACCCGGGCACGCGACTGGCCGCGGAAGTGACGGGCAGTATGTGACAGGGCTGCTCCCTAGTGGCGAATCTGCGCTCCACACACGCACACGAGTAGGGGGAGCAGCGCTGTTCTGCGCNCTATACCTTTACACATCATCCCGAGTGCACTCGTTCACGTATGGCGTCTTCCAAACTGTTTGGAATCAAGGCCACTGCTGAACAAGTTCAGAAGCTAGCATCTTGTTCCTGGTTAATGCTATTGGCCGCTGTTGGCACACCAGAATGTTATTACCGGTTGTAACCTGTGTCCAGACCAACTGAAATTCTTATCATATAACCTAAGAAAGTATTCGCAAATTTACTATACGAGTGTACACGAAGAGTGAGAAAGCGCGAATGGTGAAGTTATTTCCAGTACATTCACGCTAGCGTTTTCCTATATTTGCTCAGGAAGCAGTCAAATGCGTAGAAAACTTCCCAACTTTGTATAGTAACGACGCTAAACATTTTATATTTGTTGCCAGATGTGTGGTATTATTTCCATGCTGTATATGGGTAAAATACTTCTAATTCAGTTTAGGAAATTTACCAGAAATATTTTTTACTGTGTAGCTTCCGTCGTTTAGGTTATTACAAGGAATTCTTAACTGCCAGTAAGATCTAAAATCTCCTTTGGTAACACCTGGAATGAAGAATTAACGCGTTCGTTAAGAGGGTTTGACGCATTCGACAACAGGCTAAGTCAGGTACGGGAGTCGTCGCTTCCAACAAGCCAGATGCGAGGCGTCTATACTGCACGTGCTTGTGAAGACGTGAGCATTTCATTGGCTGTTACACTTTCNCAACAAGCCAGATGCGAGGCGTCTATACTGCACGTGCTTGTGAAGACGTGAGCATTTCATTGGCTGTTACACTTTCGTTACGTCACGTCTTCATTCATCACGTCCTCTCAGAACCCACCATCTGTAACCGTCGAATGTCTGTTATTGGCCCGTTGTGTTGGAAGGCNTCATTCATCACGTCCTCTCAGAACCCACCATCTGTAACCGTCGAATGTCTGTTATTGGCCCGTTGTGTTGGAAGGCGTGGCCAGTTTCACTTGCGCCAATCACACTAGCCATGCTTGTGATCAGTTAGGCCATCACTCTCAGTGACGTACTTTGCTAAGCTGTTTTACACGGCCGAGCGATATCCTTTAAATGGAAAATGTTTCATTTTGTGCCCCTTGCTAAGCTAAAGTAAAAACTTGACTAGGTAGGTGTGTGAGATTTTAAAACTGAGATAATTTTTATCATTGCCCGTATGGTATACGAGCATCGCGTTGGAAGTGTTACAGATCCGGGAATTTCATATTTTAATTCGACTACAAGTAAACTTCAATAACATGCACATCTGAGTTTCTGCATCTGTTGGACCGCATTTAGTTAGGCACGGCCCGGGCNACAAGTAAACTTCAATAACATGCACATCTGAGTTTCTGCATCTGTTGGACCGCATTTAGTTAGGCACGGCCCGGGCTGCTTTCGACCAATAGCTAACCTGCAAGGAATACAAGCCTCGGATCCCGTGCTACCTGGCCTGGAGTTGAGCCAACAGCCAATGAACAGGAAGTTGAGGCTCGAGTACACAAGTGCTGTGCAGTCTAGCTTGTTGCCGTATAAATCNGCCAACAGCCAATGAACAGGAAGTTGAGGCTCGAGTACACAAGTGCTGTGCAGTCTAGCTTGTTGCCGTATAAATCAGTGAAATTTCCCGGTCTGTAGTCATTATCACAATATACGTATTGCGTTATTTCAATGCTGCCAGGCACACAAGTGATGTCACAAACACGCATGCAATGAAAACTACAAACATTTTGTAAGAGCAGGATGCAAAAACACAGTTACAACTAGGGACGGCACAAGAGCAGAAAAGTACGATTTTTATAGCAAAAAAATATTCACGCCCAAGCTGTATTTTCAAACACTGTGTGCGCATCTACGACTTTATTTTCGTTTCTGGCCGCGCGTATATGTTCTGATTGACTTGGCCAGCAATAGTTTGAGCTACTTCGATAATGAACGTCTGTGATTCGAAGGTAAGCACCTAGGAAGCGTAACAGTTTTGTTAAGAAAATTTGGTCACAGCTAAAGAGTCAAAATACTTTTTCTCAAAATAAAGAGGTGCCTAGTAAATCACAGTCAGAGAGTTCTCAAGGATAAAGAATTCAAGGGGAATTTCTAGTAAAAGAGCTTGTATTATACGTCTCAAGGTCACGTGTGGGCATAAGGAGGCAATGTGACGGCCCTCCCGTGGCACCGACATAAGCGCCAGCGAACCTGAATTCCTCGCTAATTGTTATATGTTACTGTAGGATGATGTTACAGCGATATAAGTCACTGGATAAGTTACGTCCGCCACTGTGTGCTTTGCTATTTCTCTTCATGAAGCTGCGCAGGGAAACCCTACAAATTGCTGTTTATAAAAATTTTAATTTTTTTTTCTTTGAATATATTTAATACGGTAAAGGTAATAAGTGACGGCTGTAGACGATAGTTTTCTTACTTTCCTAGAAAAAAATACATATTTCCAGACAATTTATTTTATGAGATATGCCTACACACACACACACACACACACACACACACATTTTACAGACAATATTTTACCAGGGAGTTCCATTAAAAGGGCAATCAATGTACGTGGAGTTTGAACTGTGTTTCGGTGTGTTTTAAATACACGATTTTTAAGAAACTACTTCACGTGCGTCGTATTTACCGACCAACGGAAATAAAATACATTTGAGACGAGGTACGAAGACTACTTTCAAGATGCCGCGCCCATTACAAACACTATTTCTGAGCTCTCCAGTATCTGCCTTATCACACTGCCTTAGTGCAAAATGCAGTGGTTGGAAACACCCGAAATTAGTACACGGACATGTACTGAACTTTTTGACAGACATTGCACTAATAAAATGATAGGGTCACCGCATAAAATGCCGTAGTTTCAACGGCACAACGGGAACACTGCACGCCATTTCAGAACCTTGCGTGTAGAGGCGCCGGGCCGATATGTAAGCGGGTCAGTGTCGCCCTTATTGCTCCCTCGCTTCTGTGCCTCAAGTGACCGAAACAGCTCCAAGTACACAAACGCCATTTTCAATTACTGATTCCTGGCTTATTTAAGTTGTTTAAGGACACTTACTTTGATGCTGCAACTATTACAACCATAGTTCTCTGGCAATGTACAATACGATGTATGGAAAACATACATTCTGAACCTTTGTCAAATAATTATAAGGTATTTAGTTCAGCTAATTGTTTTTTCATTTTTAAATTGTCAATAGATTCTTGCCGTTTCACAATTACCATGTAACGCCTGAATAAAAAATTGTGACAACATTTGAAGTCATTTGTAAATGTAAAGTTGCTATAATAAGGACTATTAAGTTACAGTATTTCATTAAAAAGAAAGTTATGGCACATAAATAGAAAATACAACATTGTCAATGAGACCGGTACTTAAGGGATGTACACGATAATAAGATTATACAGTAAGCAGTAGGACTTAAGTAGTAGGTTCTAACGCAGGTTCAAACCCAGTCCAGCAGAATGGAGTTGGTAGTGTTTCGTGCAGTGTAAATATTTACTACCCTTAGAAAAAAAACCACCGAAAACTAAAACACGAATAAATAAACAAGTGTTTCCATTTTACTCGAAAACAGCCCACAGTAAGATGTATTTACATCGGTGAACATGAGCAGTCACATCGCTATCATCACTCTTGCACAGTGTTCCAGTGTGTTTCAAACACCGGTTTTTGCCAGGACACCAGTAAACGTGCGCCCAAAACACTTATCTACGAAAAGAAAACACACTTCATATTAGTCGTGCATGGTGCTTGCATCGAGATATCAAGCACATTGGAAAAATTGTTGTCATGCATCCAATATGGCTGAAAACTGCTTTTCAGGCTGCTGTTTCTCGAAATGCACGTGCCTGATTCGTGCAAAACTACGATACATTGTCGCGTTTAATAAAATTATACGCTCTGAATTCAAATCCGCGAAAACCCACTGATTCGCAGTGAAATTCAACTACTCGAACCAGTGGAAAACCACTGGTTCTTTCAGTGAAACAATATCGCTGATTTAGTCTGTGACAGCCAACTGCATGCGGGGAAATAAATATTGTTTTTATTGAATTTAGCCAAGTAATTACGAGAAACGAACACTGTTAATATTGTGCCGTTTAATGACATTAAAAACAAGAACAGAAAAAGTTGCGGTGTCCAGGGTTTGAGCCCTCGGAACCATACTTTCCAAACTGTTACGTTACAAAGCAAGTTGCCAAGCCAGCGTTACCTGTAACGGGGAAATATGCGTATTATAGTTCATTATCGAAAATGTGTAGCTTTAAATTGCATGTTTTTAGTTTAAATTGTAATATTAAGATTGCTTAAACAAATAATACGTATAAAAACACCCGCTTCAACATTCAAATCTAACGCTATAATGGTTACGTGAAAACGAAATGAAATACTGTATATTCATGTTGCCTCATGAAATGGCATTATAANTGAAATACTGTATATTCATGTTGCCTCATGAAATGGCATCATAAAACTAAATTCACATATGAAAAATATATTTTATGGGTTTTGTTAGTTAATGCGATGTTGTATTTGATAGGTACACCTTGTTTAACTAATCCACGAGTCAGAAAACAAATCACTGAAAAACAACGAATGAAATGGTTGACGAATCAGTGGGAAATGTCACTGAATCAATAAATGAAAGAAGACAGTCGTTTTTTCCCCACTAGTTCTTCAGTTAAATTGGCCGAAGTGATGGTTGAATAAGTCAGGCGCTGTTAACTGACATGAACAGTNAATATTGTGCCGTTTAATGACATTAAAAACAAGAACAGAAAAAGTTGCGGTGTCCAGGGTTTGAGCCCTCGGAACCTCACTTTCCAAACTGTTACGTTACAAAGCAAGTTGCCAAGCCAGCGTTACCTGTAACGGGGAAATATGCGTATTATAGTTCATTATCGAAAATATGTAGCTTTAAATTGCATGTTTTTAGTTTAAATTGTAATATTAAGATTGCTAAAACAAATAATACGTATAAAAACACCCGCTTCAACATTCAAATCTAACGCTATAATGGTTACGTGAAAACGAAAGGAAATACTGTATATTCATGTTGCCTCATGAAATGGCATTATAAAACTAAATTCACATATGAAAAATATTTTTTATGGGTTTTGTTAGTTAATGCGATGTTGGATTTGATAGGTACACCTTGTTTAACTGATCCACGAGTCAGAAAACAAATCACTGAAAAACAACGAATGAAATGGTTGACGAATCAGTGGGAAATGTCACTGAATCAATAAATGAAAGAAGACAGTCGTTTTTTCCCCCACTAGTTCTTCAGTTAAATTGGCCGAAGTGATGGTTGAATAAGTCAGGCGCTGTTAACTGACATGAACAGTGAAATTCTCAGTGATTCAGCTTTAGAGTGGAGGTCACCGGTTAAANTGAAATTCTCAGTGATTCAGCTTTAGAGTGGAGGTCACCGGTTAAAGTGCGATAGTTTCAACAATACAACGGGGACACTGCACGCGAATCCACAACTTTACGCGTGGATGCGTTATCGCATTACATTGGCTGGCCTGGCGTCAGCCGTAGCGCTTCGCCGATCGCCGCCTCACACATACAAGCACACCCCTCACTAGGCGGTAGCCTTAATGCACACTGCGCAGTATATATCTATATATATATGGTGTAAACATAAGTATAGACTATTCACGGAAAGCACTTTTGAAAGCCCTCTCATTCGGAATAATAGTCAATAAATGTGTTTTATTGGCGCCTTAGACGTTGAGTTCTGAGTGCGGGGGAATATGCACGCTGTTTATTACTTAAATGGCAATATTTATTTTTAAAATATGGTTAAAGGATAAAAAAAAATGTCTGAAAGGAAAAAGTAACTGTGGCCTCAAAAGTGCTCACTTTACCGTGAACAGCCTATTACTAGGGCCAGTGACTTTTCGCGTAAAAATCGGAGCACACAGTAGACTTCAATACTATATACACACCTCAGCTGTTGTTATACCTCCGTTGGCTGCTGGCGCCGTGTCCGTCTTTGACCAAGCCACTCAAGACTAAGTAACTCCGACACTGAACCTTCGTGATTCGTGCGCAAACTGTTAACACGGGCCAGAACATTTTTTTTTATCCAATCAAAGAAGCTGGACGACCCTGCATTGATTTGGACTGCATCTTGTCTCGAAATATTTTCGCGAAACATCACTGCCCCTAGCTATAGTTATGTAGTGAGGTAGTTGGCGTGGGGGAGGCACTTACCCTTGACACTCTTGTTGGGTGGGGGTCCATCGCGACTCCAGGGCGGGTCCCCGTGGCCGGAGAAGTCTCTCAGCTTGAGGTAGGAGATGGTAAGGCGGATGATGGACGCCTTGTCGAGCTGGCTGGTGATGGCCGCCGGCAGGGGCAGCATCTTGGCCAGCTCGTAGAACTCGAAGTTCTCCTTGCCGCGCCTCGAGCGAGCTGCATCCCTGCTCTTCTCCTTCCGTAGCTCCAAGATGCTGTAACATACGCACTCCACAGGTCACCTCGCCGTTCTCTCTCCCTCTCACTCACACACTACTGCAGGCTACACACCTCTCTGTCTTGCAGGCTTCTCGCCGTCAACTTGGCACTTTGCAAACAAAAGCCTTCGACAGGTAGCAAACATTTTCAGATTTGCCATAAAGGACACTCTCATATACTAAAGATGAGGTAGACTGCTTATTCGTCTTCTGCGCAGCAGTGCCCCACCCTAAAAGCAACACAACTGTCAAAGTCCCCTGGTTCAACAGTGATGAACGTGTTTGTTTATATATCAATTTTCAAAAGACAAGCACTTTAATATGAATAAAATTCTTTNCAATTTTCAAAAGACAAGCACTTTAACATGAATAAAATTCTTTCGTCAATTGGAATTTAATGTCACTGCATACCAAATCGGTTAGAGGAAGAATACAAACATCACAAAGCAGTTGTTTACATGAAAAGTGTTCTAACCTCAAATCCAATCCATGCCGTTTTTGCTACTCGTGTTGGCAGTACAGCAGTTGGATGTTGGGACACGAAAACTGGTTGTGCGCAGCCAACGAGATCGGTCTACCTCATTATTAGTCTATGGACACTTCCGACAACTCGACACACATATGATTCCAGTATAAGAAACAAAGCTACTTATTATAAAAAAAACATTTTAAACATTGTCTGTAAAGTACAAGAATCAGTAGTATTCATCAACCGAAATTTTATTTGAACAAATAGCAAAGTATTAGCTTCACAGCGAAAATTCATATTTATCCAGGTTTTTGTGGTTACAAATAGTAATTTATCATTTTCTATTCATAAAAAAATGTGTTGCAATTGGGTTACACCATCTAAGAAAAGCACCTGCGATCGTGGCAGTGGTAGATTTCTGGCGGTATGTTTATTCATATGTAGTTCTATTTCGAAGAAATCTGAGATACGGGATATATTACGTCCAGTCCTATGTTCGTTCGAGATAATTCTTTCAACTTCAGGATACGGAAAACCCGGCACAATACGGGAAAGTTGGCAACTTTACTCTACCTGCATATATTTAGACAGGTACACCAACTGTCATCAGCTCAGCAAAGTTGGTAACGACAGAGGGAAAATAGTTCCGAGTTTTAACATTGAAACAAAATTAAAATAAAAGTTTATGAAGACTGAAATTATTTCTTTTACTTTCCGTTTTTGGGTCTACTTTCCAAAGGAAAGAAAGGCTTATGTAATCACTTTCCTATCTGTGTGTCTTTGTGTGTGTATGTGTGTGTGGAATGTGGGTATGTAAGGTTGTGTGACTGTGTGTATGTGTGTGTGACTGTGTGTCTGTGTGTGTCCCCCTTTAAAATTTTTGAATGTGTTAACCGAATTTCACCGAACTCGGTACACATATAGTACTAAGTAAGGACAACTGACTTTTATAACATTTGAACATGCCAGATAATTACTTTCAAAATGGCTCCCATTGTAATATTTAGGGTGATATGTCATATCTCGGAAACCATTCAACCTGTTTAGACCAAGTTTTCTATGCTGAGAGCGCAAGATGTACTTAATCAATGAATTCAGAGGTGAATATTGCTATTGGTTCGCCATTTTGGAAGATAGCGACACATGAAAAAATAAAGCTTTTACATTATATCTCGAAAACTGCTCTACCAATTTTCGCCAAATTTGGCACGTAAGTAATACTACGATAGGCCAGTGTAAGTAATTGAACTTCGTGTGACACTTAATTCCAAAATTGCAACGATATAAATATGTTAGGTTTATTTGGCGTAAATACTAAACCATACGACCAATATCAACCAAATTTGGTAGCATAATATAAGCCAAAAAACAACCACTTTTTTCAGCCATTTTGTAAGATAGAACTAAATGAATGAATAAGTTTTTGTGTAATATCTCGGGAAACAATTGATCAATTGCTACCAAATATGACAAACAAGTATTACTGCGGTAGGTGATGTTAACTGATATGTGTTATGTGTGTCAGACACTTATTTCCATAATAGCGGCCATATAGCTCTTTTAATTTTGTATGTTACATCACCGAAACCTTGTAATTAATTCTAATGAATATTTGTATGCTGGCTGTGTGTATTACAGCCGTAAAATGTGTCCACACAAAATCTATTTTGTCGGCCATTTTGTAAAATAGTATTACATGAAAAATTAAAATGATGATATATCTAAAAAAAAACGATTTATATGAAATTTGACAATCAAGTACCACTATGGCAGACCATGTAAACTTATAAATGTTGAGAGGATCAGGAATTTTACACATTTAAAAAATGGCGGCCATATAAACATTTTAGATCAGAATTTTTAATCTATGAACTGCAAAAAAATTTGAAATTAACTTTGTATGCTGACAGTATCAATTATATCAATCAAAATTGTCTTTGCAAAACCTTATTTCTCCGCAATTTTGTAAGATAGCTCCACGTGAAATAATGAAGTTTTAATGCCGTATTTCGGGAAACAATAAACCGATTTCTTTCAAATTTGGCGAAGTTGTTTCACTGTAATTTATTTGCACCCGTGTAGAGGAAAGTAGGCTCATTAGTTATCAGAAACTTCTTGTTTGAACTCATATGCGCGCAAGAATAAACCAATTTGCAAAATATTTAATTTTCTAATATTTGCACAGGTGCACTTGACGGGCGCATGGATAGAATGATTATTTAGTTGGGCCACAGCGAGAGTCTTCCGGCCACTACACTGGCTGACAGCTGGCCTGTCGTGGGCGTTATAGAGCAAAGTAAGCGTGTTCTATGTGGGTGCGAACCGCTAGGGCGGTGATGAACGTAACTAAAAAGCTGGTGTCACTGCAGTGTCGAATACACTTCTATCTTGTCTTCAGCAACTCTGAGTGCAGTACAGATCTGGAAGCTACCACTGAGTCGCCTTCCTTCGCGACTGCATGACAGTCAGTTCTGTTGGCCCCTGTATTTCACTGACAACCTTTTGCTGCTTCACACAACACTATACACGCTTACTGTATATATATNAGAAGTCTCTCAGCTTGAGGTAGGAGATGGTAAGGCGGATGATGGACGCCTTGTCGAGCTGGCTGGTGATGGCCGCTGGCAGGGGCAGCATCTTGGCCAGCTCGTAGAACTCGAAGTTCTCCTTGCCGCGCCTCGAGCGAGCTGCATCCCTGCTCTTCTCCTTCCGCAGCTCCAAGATGCTGTAACACACGCACTCCACAGGTCACCTCGCCGTTCTCTCTCCCTCTCACTCACACACTACTGCAGGCTACACACCTCTCTGTCTTGCAGGCTTCTCGCCGTCAACTTGGCACTTTGCAAACAAAAGCCTTCGACAGGTAGCAAACATTTTCAGATTTGCCATAAAGGACACTCTCATATACTAAAGATGAGGTAGACTGCTTATTCGTCTTCTGCGCAGCAGTGCCCCACCCTAAAAGCAACACAACTGTCAAAGTCCCCTGGTTCAACAGTGATGAACGTGTTTGTTTATATATCAATTTTCAAAAGACAAGCACTTTAATATGAATAAAATTCTTTCGTCAATTGGAATTTAATGTCACTGCATACCAAATCGGTTAGAGGAAGAATACAAACATCACAAAGCAGTTGTTTGCATGAACAGTGATCTAATCTCAAATACAATCCATGCCGTTTTTGCTAGTCGTGTTGGCAGTAAGCAGTTCAATGTTGGGACACGAAAACTGTTTGTGTGCAGCCAACGAGGTCGGTCTACCTCATTTTTAGTCTATGGACACTTCCGACAACTCGACACACATATGATTCCAGTATAAGAAACAAAGCTACTTATTATTTAAAAAATACGCATTTTAAACATTGTCTGTAAAGTACAAGAACCAGTAGTATTCATCAACTGACATTTTATTTCAACAAATAGTAAAGTATTAGCTTCACAGAGAAAATTCATATTTATCCAGGTTTTTGTGGTTACAAATAGTAATTTATCATTTCCTTTTCATAAAAAATATGTTGCAATTGGGTTGCACCACCTGAGTAAAGCACCTGCAATCGCGGCAGTGGTAGATTTCTGAAGTTATGTTTATTAATATGCAGTTCATTTTCAAAGAAATCCGAGATACGTCCAGTCCTATGTTAATTCGAGATAATTCTTTCATCTTCAGGATACGTAAAAACCCGCACAATACGGGAAAGTTGGCAACCTTACTCTACCAGCATATATTTAGACAGGTACACCAACTGTCATCAGCTCAGCAAAGTTGGTAACGACAGAGGGAAAATAGTTCCGANCATATATTTAGACAGGTACACCAACTGTCATCAGCTCAGCAAAGTTGGTAACGACAGAGGGAAAATAGTTCCGAGTCTTAACATTGTAATAAAATTAAAATAAAAGTTTATGAAGACTGAAATTATTTCTTTTGCTTTCCGTTTTTGGGTCTACTTTCCAAAGGAAAGAAAGGCTTATGTAATCACTTTCCTATATGTGTGCCTTTGTGTGTGTGTGTGGAATGTGCGTATGTAAGTGTGTGTGACTGTGTGTCTGTGTGTGTCCCCCTTTTAAATTTTTGAACGCGTTAACAGAATTTCACCAAACTCGGTACACATATAGTGCTAAGTAAGGACACCTGACTTTTATAACATTTGAACATGCCGGATAATTACTTTCAAAATGGCGGCCATTGTAATATTTAGGGTGATATGTCATATCTCGGAAACCATTCAACCTGTTTAGACCAAGTTTTCTATGCTGAGAGCGCAAGATGTACTTAATCAATTAATTCAGAGGTGAATATTTCTATTGGTTTGCCATTTTGGAAGATAGCAACACATGAAAAAATAAAGCCTTTACATTATATCTTGAAAACTGCACTACCAATTTTCGCCAAATTTGGCACGTAAGTAATACTACGATAGGCCAGTGTAAGTAATTGAACTTCATGTGACACTTATTTCCAAAATTGCAACGATATAAATATGTTAGGTTTATTTGGTGTAAATATCAAACCGTACAACCAATATCAACCAAATTTGGTAGCATAATATAAGCCAAGAAACAACCACTTTTGTCAGCCATTTTGTAAGATAGAACTAAATGAATGAATAAGTTTTTGTGTGATATCTCTGGAAACAATTGACCAATTTCTACCAAATATGACAAACAAGTATTACTGCGGTAGGTGATGTTAACTGATATGTGTTATGTGTGTCAGACACTTATTTCCAAAATAGCGGCCATATAGCTCTTTTAATTTTGTATGTTACATCACCGAAACCGTGTAATTAATTCTAATGAATATTTGTATGCTGGCTGTGTGTATTACAGCCGTAAAATGTGTCCACACAAAATCTATTTTGTCTGCCATTTTGTAAAATAGTATTACATGAAAAATTAAAATGATGATATATCTAAAAAAAAAAAAACTATTTATATCAAATTTGACAATCAAGTACCACTATGGCAGACCATGTAAACTTATAAATTTTGAGAGGATCAGGCATTTTACACATTTTAAAAATGGCGGCCATATAAACATTTTAGCTCAGAATTTTTAATCTATGAAACTGCAAAAAAATTTCAAATTAACTTTGTATGCTGACAGTATCAATTATATCAATCAAAATTGTCTTTGCAAAACCTTATTTCTCCGCAATNCAAATTAACTTTGTATGCTGACAGTATCAATTATATCAATCAAAATTGTCTTTGCAAAACCTTATTTCTCCGCAATTTTGTAAGATAGCTCCACGTGAAATAATGAAGTTTTAATGCCGTATTTCGGGAAACAATAAACCGATTTCTTTCAAATTTGGCGAAGTTGTTTCACTGTAATTTATTTGCACCCGTGTAGAGGAAAGTAGGTTCATTAGTTATCAGCAACTTCTTGTTTGAACTCATATGCGCGCAAGAATAAACCAATTTGCAAAATATTTAATTTTCTAATATTTGCACAGNAACTTCTTGTTTGAACTCATATGCGCGCAAGAATAAACCAATTTGCAAAATATTTAATTTTCTAATATTTGCACAGTTGCACTTGACGGGGGCATGGATAAAATGATTATTTAGTTGGGCCACAGCGAGAGTCTTCCGGTCACTACACTGGCTGACAGCTGGTCTCTGATGGACGTTATAGAGCAAAGTAAGCGTGTTCTATGTGGTGCCAACCGCTAGGGCGGTGATTAACGTAACTACAAAGCTGGCGTCACTGCAGTGTCGAATACACTTCTATCTTGTCTTCAGCAACTCTGAGTGCAGTACAGATCTGGAAGCTACCACTGAGTCGCCTTCCTTCGCGACTGCATGACAGTCAGTTCTGTTGGCCCCTGTATTTCACTGACAACCTTTTGCTGCTTCACACAACACTATACACGCTTACTGTATATATATTGTACAACGCTTATTACTATCCTGCTCTCTGCCATTATAACGCCGAGTTGAAAGTGCCCCGATCAAATTTGTTTCCCTCAGTAGAATAGGGTGTAATAATTCCGTTGGTTTTAATAATTTACAATGTGAGTGTTGCTGACGAAATACCACGATGTAAATGACCTACCGAAAACCGCTGGTTAAGTTAATATTTCGTAGCCGGTGTCTTCGAACAATGCGAAGTCGTGATGTTACGTACAACAACGTTAAATTCGGGTGACGTAATATAATATCATGTAGACATAACTCAAAGTGTTCAATTTGTGCAGACATGAGTGNTACGTTAAATTCGGGTGACGTAATATAATATCATGTAGACATAACTCAAAGTGTTCAATTTGTGCAGACATGAGTGTGATATAACCACTATTTTATGAAACTAAGAAATATTTAAGGAACACTAAATTTTTTTTTGTAAAAGAATAAAGCTGTTCAGAAACGAAACTGAAAAACCATAATCCGAGTCAATGTTTGAACAGGAGATAATGCCAGTTCTGTAGCTAAATCATAAACCAAAGTTGGGCGCATGCGTAGGCCATATAATACAGTATTCGTCATCTATAGTAAGTTACATAGGAGCAGAAAACCGTTGTAGGGCGGCTTACACATACTTAGCTACATAATTATTAGGAACCCGGAAATTTCGCGATTTCATTTGAGGAAAAGCTTGACTTCAGACTCGCGTACATTTGACTTTCTGTCTCAATTGGGTCGCAGTTTGTAAGATACGCCCTTGATGAATTAGAACGAATAACTGACCGCAAGATAACTAGGACAGAATATCGTTCGACCTGGTCTGCGATGAGACTTGGGCATCAGCCAATGAGCAACTAACTCAGGCTCGAGTGCACAAAAGAATGTGGAGTCTAGCATGTTGCCAAATAACCACGTAGGTGTGTAGGAACCACGTGCAGTAGGCCAGGGCTGAGACGTAAAGACGGCGAGGCTGGAACGTCTGTAGCTGGGAGGCTGGGCCGTGGTGATGGCAGGCGATAACGAGGGATTGTCGGTGTACCCACGGCTGGTTGCAGCCGCTGGAGAATGTATCGTCCTTCTCTTCTACGTCCCTGCTGCTCCTCGTACTTCTTTCTTCTCTCTTTGTAGCGCCTGGAGGAGCCTCGCTGTGCGCGAGCTCTCGCAACGCGCGCCTGCCAGGGTCGTGCTATGCAACCCGCAGTGAAGAATCCGTGTTCATACCCACCGCGCTCTGATCTGGCGTGCGGTGTTCTCGTAGTGCTGCGTGTACCTAAGAGACGTTCAGGGGTGACAGCTTAATTTTATTTTTGGAAAGTCTGTAGCAAAGTTCAATACAGGCTCATATTGTAGTTTGATTCGTGTCCGGCTAGTGTGTTTTAGGATACGGCAGTCTGAAAAAGCCGTTTTTAACTATATAGAAGGGCTTCAAAGTATTATTTACAGCATACGTGGCAACTACAAAGTACCATTCCTTCCTCATCTGGAGTATGATGTCTTTTCGTAGGTAAACGTACTGTTCAGACGTTTAATAGTTTCGTTAGAAAATCAGGATTTCAAACACTCTGGAACGCAGTTCAAGCAAGCGCAGGCAGGTGGAGGGAAAGTAGGGGAGACAGTGTAGGGGAGGCAGTGTAGGGGAGGCAGTGTAGGGGAGGGCTCTCCCGAATGCTTGCCGCTAGAGGGAGGGAAATACACGTGACACTGCTGGCGCTATACATGCCAAACTGATAACATCGCTCTATACTACTGCGCTGTTATGGTCCATACGGTATAAGAAGGCCACTTTCTGACAGTCAGTGAGTGGCAACTTAACGTTTACGAAACAAANTGTTATGGTCCATACGGTATAAGAAGGCCACTTTCTGACAGTCAGTGAGTGGCAACTTAACGTTTACGAAACAAATAAAGTGCCATTTACAAAATCCTGTATCAGCTGATGCACGAACGAACAAAAGTTAAAATTACGTTGGCTATTCTGAGTGCACTGCCAATGCACATCACAAAAGCAGAAAATACGCGGGTAAGAAAGAGTTCTTACATTTATTAATGCATTTTATTTTACAAGGACACAAAACAATGGTTGTTAGTGTTAAAAACTAAACTTCGTGATAATGTAGTTATGTATAGGTGTTCAAAATGAAATGTACAATAGAACGATACGACGCGGAAAAGTTTTCTGAAGTTGTGCTAACTTCAGAAAGTTTTTTCACGTCGTATCATCCCTCTCCAACCTCGCTTTCAACACGTCCTTGATATTAATTCGAAAAGCATATAGAAATATTGCAAAATATTGTTGAATTATTTTTCTATTAATTTGACGAAACGACACGAATTTGAAATATATTTCCAGCCCGTAATCTAAGAACAATCAACTTAAAATAATACGCTATCTGTTATCCAAAAACAGCGGCTCAAACTTCGCCGTGACGCGCTGTGCGCGCGATCTCTCGGATATTATGCGAGGTATTACCAGCCAGAAATGAACCTCTTTTTTGCGCGATATATAACGAATTTACAAACAAATGCCAATAGTTATATTTTTCCACGAGCTCTGCATAATTTTTAAAGTAACATATATTTCATGTAAAATGATTTGGAGTAAAAGTCATTTATATTCGGCCGGTAATCGTTCGTCTACGTAAATTATACGCCATATTGTTCTCATGAAACCCATCTTTTGGTTTGTAGAAAGTGAGACGCGTGAATAGTTTTTAAGCAATTCTAATGTTATTCCACGTCACATATTTCCAACTCGAATATATTAGCTATAACGCCCAAAGTGTGATAATAGATACAACAGACCGTCTCGCAAATGTTAACCCAAATTCACTATCTCGGACAAATTAAAAAAGAGTTAGCAAATATTTAATTATTTGCAACATTTTATATTTTTACTTGTATAACCTACTTATTTTTTTAGACAGATGTCAGTCTTAATGTATCTTAAAATTTGTTTAGCATAACAGTACAATGGCGAGTGGATTAGCTGACAGCGTGTTGATAAAAAATACAGCCCCGACTTGAGGGACCAGCTGATGGCGGAAGGATACATAGTCACATGTAGTCAGACGTAAACAGTGGCGCTACTTTCGCAGACCTGTCAGAAAACGGCCTTCTTATACAGTATGGACTATAAATACCGCGCTGCGCGACTTATATTTTTTTCAACAGGTAATATGTACACGCGGTACAGCGCTCGCCTTACACTTCTCGGACGCTGTCACTACTAAACTGAACAACCCCGCCCCTTCGTGCAGCGACAGTGGAATCTCCCAACTCGCCCGAAGCGTTCTGGACTTCTGCGCATTATTTTCTCATTATGATGTCACTCTACCAGGCGTTGAATGACGAGCGGTGGACAGTGACGCCATATTGGTGGCGCGTGCAGCCGGAGTTCGCGGAATGAGCGGGTGTTTCACCGCGATATTCTTAAGTGTACTGTGCTGATGCAAAGCCCTATATTTACAGACGGAATTTGCGGTTGCTGTTGCCTGCAGGCTAGACTGCACAGTTGTTTGTATAATAACGTCGTTGTCACCGTGACCAGCTTTATCCCACACTAGATAGTGTGATATTTGGTCCTTGTTTCATTGCTGTTACGCGACTAACTGTGAACCCTCCAGTGTCTCTCTAGTAGGGCAATGGTCCAATTGGGGAGAGTCTGAAATTCACACGTGTTTGTGGCTCTTCTTGTCCTCCGACTTTTCCGATCCTNGCAATGGTCCAATTGGGGAGAGTCTGAAATTCACACGTGTTTGTGGCTCTTCTTGTCCTCCGACTTTTCCGATCCTAACTTCAATGTTAAGTGACCGTAACACATGGTGGTATACCGTGACTATATTTTGTGCCGAAACACTTTTCTAACAGCTCTAGTTTGCTAAACCAATGATTTGATTACATGATTTCGANTGACTATATTTTGTGCCGAAACACTTTTCTAACAGCTCTAGTTTGCTAAACCAATGATTTGATTACATGATTTCGACGCGACTGAACTGCTTGCAGACGAATCGCCACACTTAAATTACGTTTATCAGAATTTTTACTGGCCCAAGAAAACAGAGAACTTGCTCCACGCACACAGTATAGGCACTGAGTACTTAAGGACGCACAGGTGAAACAGTGACTTATCCTGCGAACTGCAGCCGCACATGACAGCAAAATGGCGTCACTGACCAGCAACATGTCGGAATATCGTTCGTCGATCAGCTCATGGTAACGCACTTGCCAGCCGTCAGCCTAAGGGGAAATCTCGCGGACAGCAGTGGCCAATCATGCACATGGCCAGAGAGCCACGCAGCCAATCAAATAATGGGTAATCCTACACGAAAGGAACCGTTTTGCCATTTCGTCTCTGTGTACTTATCTATTCTTTGTCAGAGGTGACAGCAAATTTACAGCTTCAGAAATACTAAAGTACACTGAGCATAAACTAATAGTCTGCTTTTACGATGAATCGCTACTTCTAGTCACGTGCAGTTTTTTTTTTATCGCTCTCCAGCATTGCTGTAAGCCGCTTCAAGTCGGAATATGACTCTAGGGTCTTCCCACTGCCTCGTGCCCGACCAGTGCGTCATACGTGACGTCACAGTTGGTTGTGGGAAACCCTTGCTTGGCGTGTGTGAAGCATACCCCGGGGTGATCCTTCTCGAGACGATCCTCCTCACCCGCGGTAGATCAAAGAGGCCGACCCAGCAAGCTGCGTTCTGAGTGAGAAGGGACGGGCTGTGGGAACAGCTGTCCATGCGAGGGGAAGGGGGGTCACTTCACATTACCGCGACTGTACTTTCCACAAAGACGCTCCTGCATTACGACCATGAGCAGGTTTTCTCGGTGAGTATTTTGACGTGTAGTGTAAAAGGCCGAAGCGGGAGATGTCCATAGTCTCGAGGTTCCCACGAGTGTGTGACGTCACGATGCTCGCACAAACACGCGCCAGTGGAGAGGCCACACACAGGTGCTGCTCACCAAAAAATTACATATTTTTTAATTACACGAAAAATCCTTCAACGTGTAGACATTAATTATAAGAAGAGACCTGAAAAATTCGCGAGTTCAACGACCTGTAGGCTATACTCCATTGTCGTATGTAAAATCATGCAAATATCACTGTGCATTTATTATTGGTTCAGAGTTGTCCAGGAGGTGTAAACTAACGGGTGGGCCAATAGCATTAGCAATACAAACGTACGAGGTTTTGAATTCTAGCTTGTTCTGAAATGGAAACGCGAATTTTTCAGGTCTCTATTCAAAAGTAACTTTTCCTAGCATAATAAATGTTTAGATAGCATGATGTCGTGTCAAAATCATAGTTTTAGTTTTATTGGGAAAACAAATCAAAGGAACGAAATCATTTATAGAAAACCTAACAATGGCGACTGAAAGGTAATTAATTTTATGATATGCATAACACAACTCATTTTACGAAAAACCATTGACTGCTACACATAAAAATTATTCAGTAAGCTGCCTATTTTGAGCAATTAAAAATAATTGTGCATATTTAATAGCGTCGTTTTAAAAATTACTTGAAGAGACTCGTGGTGTCTCATTTCAATGCGAATTATCTCATTTCGGCAAGTGAGTTAGCTTTTATTATTTGTGCGTCCCAAAAATTGGGATTTTGTCAGAAAATCGTGGGAAAATATGCATTTTTTTTTTTAGAGGAAATAGTATTCGAATGTAAATAACGTGTGCAAGTTGAACACCACTTCGTATAAATATGAAACAACGCATTTCTCTGTGACCAGCGCGCTTGTCGTATACTGCAAAGGCGAAGCAGCAGTAGTGGGGGCAAGCGTGCTGTGCGGGTGGGGGGCGAGGGGGGGCTATGGCGCTGACGACCCTGGTAGTCAAGATTGCCTGCTGCCTGCTAGATGGCTCGGCGAGATAGCGGTCGACGTGGCCTTGTGCAGCCCGACATTTCGCCGCTGAGTCGCGTCGTGAGCGGCATAAACCGCCGTCGTGTCCCACAGCTGTGCGTCGCACACGCATCCACGCGTGCGTGCAGACTAATATTACCAAAAGAGACGCGGGAATTTTGCGAATTCACTAGACACCACAACACCGTGTATACTCGAGCATCATTGGCTGTTGCTCCTGGTGAACCCCAGAGTAGGTAGTGCTGTTCGCGAAGCTCGTTATTGGTCGACTGTAGTCCGGGGCGTGTCTAACAACACTGTGCTCCAATAGAAGCAGAATCTTGCGTGCATGTGATTGACATTTAACTTGTCCTTGGTTGAATTCGCGAAATTCCCAAGTCTCTAGGGGCCACAATGGTGTAGTGGTTAGACTGCTTGTCTCTCGCCCAAGTCGAACCCGGTTCGATTCCCAGCGGGGTCCCCCCCCTGGATTTTCGTGCGTAGGAATCGTGCCAGATGATGTCCCTGTTAGGCGGGTTTTCTCTGGAATCTCCCGTTTTCCCCCGCCCTTTCATTCCGGCGCTGCTCCAGACGCACATAGCTTCACCCTTATCGGCTCTCAGGACCTCGGTGTTAAGAGCCGCCCAAATATCTTCACTCACTCTTCAATAAATGCCCGACTCACCAATGCTACCAAAAGATTCAGCAATATACCCGGGTACCTACACATTAGGAGAATCGATTAATCGCAGATGACACGGTGGCACAGAGCAGGTAAGCATGCAGAGAAGAAAGAGCAGCTTGTTCTGAGGATAGCAGCCGCACACGCCAGCAAAATGGCGTAACTGGCCAGGAACATGTCGGAACGCCGTTCGTTCGCCAATCAGAGCCTCGTTACCTGCTTGCCAGTCGGCAGCCCAGCCAATAAGGAACGTTTCACAGCACGCTGTAGCCAATCAGACACAGGGCCCGTTCCCAAATCTCACACAGCCAATCAGAGAATGTGCACCTCTACATCAAAGAGACCGCCACGACATTTCGCCTCTGTGTACATACTTCGGTGATGTGGTCGGCACCATAGTATGGTAACGCCGCTGCGACTTAGGACTTGGGAGCTCCGCCAATGTCGGGCCACTTCTCCCCGGGAAAGCTATCAATTGGACGGCGGTGGTAAGTAGTGTATTTATGCCGGTCCGGGCACATGCATCATGCGTCGGAGTTCTGAGTTGTTCGCCATCTTGGTAGGCGTGGGCGGCAGCCATGTTGGCCGGTGCAGTCCGCCATATTTGTCGGCATTACAGTCAGGGCTCGATGCTATGTTGGGCGTTCTTCCCCCTGACATCCCTAGAAAACATTTTATTAAAAAATTTGCTATAGTACAAATATTTAATAAAAACATTTATACAAATTAAAAAGTATCGGCCTACCACCTTGGATTTTTAATGATTATATCAGTTTAGAGTGTCGCAGGAGATCATAATTCTATTTTTATACCGTTTTCATGTAATTTAAATAGTGTAGAACAGCCAACTTTGGCGCTGGCATCTGGTATGAGAAGGTAAGTGTTTACCGCCATCTTGGATGACGTCACAGGCGTGGCCAGTGGCCTTGCTCATCTCCCCTCTCGCCGCTTCCAACCCACAGACGGTCATTCCAGCAACTTGTAACACTAAATATTATTTTCATAAAAAAAATATTTTGTAAAAAAATTTATTAATAACAAAAAATTTTGAATAAAAAATTAGTTTAATAAAAAATTATCAATAATTTTGGCATGTAATTTCGGTACAAGTTGTTACGGTTGGGTCCAAGGCTCGTAACACAGTGCATCGGGGATGTATTAATCCCCCCTCTTACATCGCAAAAATCAGTAACCATCACCTCACCTCACACAAACACATAACCCCTCACCTCCATAACTCCCCTCACATATACCTCAACCCTTTCGCCCCCTCACCAGCCCTCAAAACCCCTCACCACCGTCTCCTACCCGCCCTCTCTCCACCCTCATCAATCCATTGCTTCCACCCTACCCCCTCATCAACCGCCTCACCATTCTCAACATACCCCCTCACACCACCTCATAAATCCTAACCCATCTTTCCAAACTTCACCCCAATCCCATTACCATCCTCACCACACAGCACCATGAATTTCGTGACTGTATGAATAATCCCAACAACATTAAATATCTGTGCATACGGCGTGGGTCGCTTTTCTAACGTAACGATACTTACTTTTAACATGTAAGGTCATGCAAAGTTAAACTGCAGGCCTCATCGATGCCTAGGTGCCGGATATGCAACAAAGAGTTCTTGCGGCCTCCGTCGACGGAGTGATGGACGACGATTTCGATCATATTACTCCACTACCAAAATCTGCTGTGACCAGTATGAACGACGAACCTGGCACCTCGCCACCAGGAGCAACATCTCTTTCCACGAATACATCTTCATCCATGGATACTGCTCCTTCCTACTTGACGACAGCCGAACCATCTGTGACCGCTAGTGAACTCTCTACGGAACTTTTAGTGGCATATCGGTGTCGCTTCTGCTGCAAGGACTTTGCCTTCAAGCTTACTGCGCGGCGGCACGAAGTTCACAAGTGCCAGAATAGTTGTTTTTGTATTTAACGAAATAGAACTGAAGGTGNGTTTTTGTATTTAACGAAATAGAACTGAAGGTGATGTTCATACGGATGGAGACTGTATAAGAATGTATAAGAATGTAACTATGATCTCCAGCCACACGCTAAAAAGATATAATTATCTAAAATTCAAGGTGGCGGGCCAATACTTTTTAATTTGTATATATTTGTTTATTGAACTATTTCTCATTAAAATCATTTTTTTATGAAAATAGTTTTTTTGGATGTCGGGAGAAGAACATCCGACATGGCACCGAGCCCTGGTTGTGACGCCGACAAATATGGCGGTATGCACCGACCAACATGGCCGCAGCCCGCACCTACCAAGATGGCGGAGAACTCCGAATTGTGATTCATGTGCCCGAACCGGCATAAATACACTACTGTGGTACGGCTGTTAGGAGGGAGTGCCTGTAGACTCGTTCTGTCTCTCTCTTTTACTAGGCTAGGTGGAGCCAAGTCTGTTCTTAGGCCGGTGAGACTGTAGTATCAACAGTTCTGAAGAATTCTCGGATTTATTCCGAGACGACCTATACTTCAAAAGTATTCTCATGCGTATTCGTATCGAAAATGGGCTACCACTTGTTCGGCACACCCTGGAAGACTCTGGGCCAATAACATACCCGAAACAAAAGGCGGAGCCAATAATGAACAACCCAGTTTTCACTATCACTGGCACATCATCACTATGGCAGCGGCTAGTGAACTAATGCCAGCAAAGTGAGTGTACAAACGACTTTATAGCATAGCCTGCAGGTTACTAAGCGTACAACAGTTCAGGAATAGCTATGCAGGTAAAGGTTGTATTAACATTCGTACAGCGGAATCGTAGCACATATTTAAAGCACATATTCATGCAAGGAACAGTTGGAGTGACACTTTGTTTTTTACAGCTCTTTCCCCGCCCTTGCATTCCGACGCTGCCCCATACACACCTCACCCTCGTCGGCTCTCAACACGTCGCTGTTAAGACTTGGCTTCTCCCCTTTTGCACAAATTCTTAGTTTACGCACCATAATTTCGGATTCATAGTAACCATTACTGCAATATACGGTTAGACAATTTACATTTTACGAGTTGTTTGATATTATTGTGCGGCATTTTAATTGCGTGGTATCTGCTTGTTGTTATAAGTCAGAACCATATTTATCAATAAGCTGTTGCATTTTTTCAAGCAGGAAATTGCACACAGTTAAAATCGGATACGAATGTTTTAAACAACTGGTAAATTGGAAATTTTCTGTACCCACACGTTTTCAATAATACCTGCGAAACTGAAGTAATGACGCGGAAATTGAGAACGTCTGCAAGAGGGGAGAAGCCAAGACTCCGGGTCACAGAGAGCAGTTCCTGCGCAGTTTCCACGCGCTCTCGGTCCTGTGCCACGCTACCGCCGCCTCGTCCTTGCTCCCCGGCGTCGTCCTGGGGCGTCGCTCGCCGCTAGGATGTCCGCCGTGCGAGGGAAGGACTTCCCTGCAAACCTGCGCGTGTCTACGTCCCAGCTGCTGCGACCATCGCGTGCGTGTTGATCAGAACCGCCATCGACTGTAGACGTCAAAGCTCAGTGTCCATAGCCTATTCGCGGTTTCTTCGCACTTTTTGAATCTAACCTTTGAAAAATCACCCCATGTATGACGTAATCAGTTATTTCATAAACATGTAATGTTTCACAAGCGTTTATACTTCTGCTAACGTAAAATTACCTTATTTTTTCTTAAATTGACCTTCTACTCATATTTTATCTATAAACTACAATATTTCATTTATAATTAATACCATAAATAAAAACAGTGAGAAAAGCGGTGTGTTGGTAATGCCTAGTAACAAATAGTTCTTGTGTGGAGTACTATTACACTGAGTGCCCATTTATTCGGTGCGTTTCCCCTTTGGTGTTTTTCTTTTAGAATTGGTTAAGCTGTGTTCGCACGAGGCGGAGGAATATCCTGGAAGCAAAACTTTATCAAGGCTTTATAATAGTTGGAAGTAACAGTGGATCGAGTGTAGAGCTGTCGGTGTCTTCCCTGCTCATGTAGGATGTTCACGGTAAACTGAGCACTTCAATAAACCCTGCTTAACATCTGCTTGTATGCACGCTGTGTCTTCCGCCATGGGCGTGAGCTTGATGACTTTATTCACTCGCCGGCCAAGTAAAACTTTGAAATTATTCGAATAGTAACTATTTTACAGGTTTGCTGGTTCCTACACTTAAATGCATTAAAATAAACGGAAAGCAAACAAAACCATTTCGATATTAACAACTGTTTACCAAACACTATTAATTCAAATTTAAGACATGCATTTACTTTTCTTCGGTTGTTGCCAGCTTTACGAGGTGAATTTCACTCAATGTGTCCGCTATAACGTGTGCATAGGTACAGTGACATTTTTCAAAGGTTGATATCAAAAATGCTCAATATCTTATAACTGATTCCCACGCCTTTCTCCTGCTCTAAGTTATGAATGCTACATATATAATGATTCATATTACTATCAATAAACACCAATCTCTCAGTACAGAATATTTAACACCGACGTGTTGCACAGGACAGTTACATTTTACCGGTGCTGTACCCTGCAAGGCTTAGTGCACAGTGGTCTTCCCTGTCGATAAGTTATACGTACGCCGTGCTGCTGTTGATACGTGACTGGTTCATATCATGTACACCCAACATAAAGTCTAAGCTTATCGGCTGTGATAACGGAAACAAGTTCTTTAAGAACAAAACGTATAAAAAGAAATTCTCATTTGCAGCTCCCGGAACTACTTGTGTGTGTAAAGGCAATTGTTTAGCGATGAAGAGACGAGACGTTGGCGTGTATCGCCTTCTCCGGCCACACGAGACAAAGACCCGGTCTCACTGGCCAGCAATATGGCGACGTCTTTGGCCAACCACCACCTGGAGACTAACCTGACAAGTGGCAGCCTGATCACCAAGGGCAGCAATCATTAGCCAATCAGACTCAAAGCCAGACATCGAACGAGAATGCTTCTGTCAAAGGAACCACTGCGCTACTGTACTCTTACTTATTCTGTTCCCACATCTCTTGGTAACGAAACTAGTAATAAAATTGGATAGCGCAAAACTTGTCAACCGTACTGAAAGTTGTTCAGCTTGTTGACGTTATACAAATGCGATACAGTACTTCCCGAACTAAGCTCAGTGGTGTCGCAAAATTATGAATACAAATTTATTTTCAATACGTTTAAGTTGCAAATTCTCTTGACTTAATGAAATAATGAAAACAACAGTACGGCAGAACTTACGCCGAAGAGTTAAACGAAGAGCAAATTGCGAAGCTCGTGACCTTGGAAGCTGCGCTAAACGATTCAGCGGTGACCATTATTATCTCTCGTCGTGAGAAAACTCAGGAAAACGCCGAAGCAATATAATTTCCTTCAATGACAAAACATGTTTCGTAGTTTTTTTAATAATCAGACGGCAAAAGCAGGGTTTCGTTGTCTCTGCAACACATTAATTCTAAAAATCAGTCATAAATATTTTTAAAATTCTGTGCAGCGCCTTCAAGTTGTCTACGTAATCACACAAGGAAACGTTTTTGTAATTTTTAAAACTGTACAATGTGTAGGAATATGTATATATATTTTTTTCGTGCTTTTGATCTGCTTCAGCTCGAACTCTTGTAACAGGAGACAGACAAAATGCCCCTGATTTCGGCGCTGTCCCTTGACCTCCTCGTTTCACCCGTACTGGCTCTTCAGACGAGGTTCTTGTGAGCTGTTATCGCCCTCTAGCTCACAGTTATACAGGATGCATTAATAGAAATGCGGCACAGTCATATTAGCGGAATAAAACAGCAAGGCACGCCGAAATTTAACGAATTCGTTTGAGCACAATTTAAACTTAAACCACGTGATAGATGTGATAGACAAACCCTGGACGACTTACGAACAATAAGTCCCCTGCAAGGAGAACAAGGCCTGAGTCCCGTGCTGCCTGGTCTGTAGTTAAACTGAGCAACAGCCAATGCACAGGTGACTGATGCTCGAGTACACACAGTGTTGTAGAGTCTAGCTTGTTGCCGAATGAATTACCGAAGTTTCCCAATATCTAACAATAAGTATTTGAAGCGTACCTTGCTACGATAAGTATACGTATGCACTCTAAAATAGAAAACGTTAAAACTGCACGAAATAAAGTCAATTTGATTGCAGGTGTTTTTAAACTGCTCCTCCTGAACCAATCAAGTTATAGTGATAGTTTTACTTGCTGGTATTCACTGGTTAAACGGTGATTTCTAGTGAATTGCGCTGGTCAGGCAGTGAAACCTCAGTGCATTGCACTGATTCGCCAGTACATAAGTCTCATTAACTAAAAATTTAGTCAAATAATCGTACCCTTTGAAATCACTTGTTCAGAATTACAGTCTATGACTGTCACTTCCAGACTTTCTGAAGCCCTGCTGAAGTTTTACTTTCAGTCTATTCCTCCGCCTCGTGCGGACAAATATTATCCAAGTATTGAAAACAACACCGAAGAAACATCGCACTACATTTGCGCGAACTCAGTTATTCGTATTGATTTAAATAAAACATAATAAATTAGTACTAATATATAAGTCAAAGTAATTTAACAAAAATAGCATTATTTTATGCAAACAGAGGTAATAAAAGGTTGTGATGAAAGACACATTTAATTGGCAACCCAACAAGGCACTTGTGTGATGATTTTAGAAACGTTTGATTCGAAAAGTGTGAATAAACCGCGAATAGACTATAGCTAGAGACAGGAAAAATTCGCGGGTTCAATGACCTGCAGGCTAGACTCTACGGTCTTATATACAAATGTGCCGATGTTAAATGCACGTTGGTTGTCTGCTGTCACAGTGGAAGGCGGCGATTGGGCCAGCGTTCTCGAAGAGGTGTCAAACACCGTGTGCACTAATAGCTAAAGTTATACCAATGCATGTGGTTTGAACTATAGCATGTCTCAAAATGGATTAGCGAATTTCTCAGGTGTGTAACTATAGCACGTGAAGTACTAGGCGTGTAGGGGAAGTGCCGG
>NQII01003392.1:187100-202008 GCA_002778355.1 Clitarchus hookeri | reverse complement strand
CCCTTTGCCATACACAACACCAGGGCTCACAGCAGACGAGTACGCGGGCAAGAATTTGGATTGGCTGCGCAATGCTCTGGGAACGAGTCCTGTGACTTCACTGTAAAGACGCTTTCTTTGCTGCAACACGTGATTTGTTACTGCAAAGAAAAATGTGTTCAAATATGAAGTCCTGCTGAGTAGGCTTGCCACATAAACCACTTTTTTTTATACATATGATAATGTCCATGATAACCTTGCATTGTCGTTACAACAGTTCATCAGATGACTTTGTGATGTCAGTTAAACTGTCAAGAAGATCGGTGCTCTGAAAAACAACCGCGATTAGGAAATAAGAAAGAAATAACAAAACTTTCAAAATTATATTCACTAAAAAATACTACGACGGCTCGGAGATTCAATCCCGTGACACAGTTATATTGCCCTTCAAAAAAAACTTCTTTGCCTTATTATTATTCCAGCTACTCTTGATAGNGCCTTATTATTATTCCAGCTACTCTTGATAGGTAGGTTATGAATGGCAGTAAAATGGTTCAGAATAAGTCACCGCTTGGGAGGAACTGACGTAGAGGCTTAGTGATATGGATAATGACTGACATTCACTAAACGTCCGCACGAGGTCTGTATTTTTGCTCAGTTGCAGTTTTGTAACTTCGGAATATATTGGTTTACGAATGATTGCGTCGGTACAACAGTCACGCAGTGAAAACTACAATGAACGACAGAAAACTTTTACTATCGCCAAACCGTTACCTTTGCTACCAAGCAATATCTATTTTCTGTGAACAAAAGCAGCTCAAATAATGTTTATTGATTTGCTATAAATGAATGTAATGTTGCCACAACAGAAAAAAAATGTACAAAGAAAACATTTACTGGAACAGCAAACCCCTTATTTCTGTAACATTATCGTTGAATTATAGCAGTATTGTGATACAGTAAACAAAACAGCCTCAAAGAAATGGCTTCCTTTGCCGTACAGAAAACTTCCTAAGGATTTTATTGAAGTTTGATTTGTTACTGCGCCCTAAATTAGAATCGGCGGGAAACCACTGATTCGCAGTGAAATGCAACTCGAACCAGTGGAAATGTCTCCACTTAAAGTCAGTGAAAATGGCTCCACTTAGAATCAGTGGAAATTGCTACACTTAGAATCATTGGAAATTGCTACACTTAGAATCAGTGGAAATTGCTACACTTAGAATCATTGGAAATTGCTACACTTAGAATCATTGGAAATTGCTACACTTAGAATCAGTGGAAATGGCTCCACTTAAAGTCAGTGAAAATGGCTCCACTTAGAATCAGTGGAAATGTCTCCACTTAAAGTCAGTGAAAATGGCTCCACTTAGAATCAGTGGAAATGGCTCCACTTAGAATCATTGGAAATTGCTACACTTAGAATCAGTGGAAATTGCTACACTTAGAATCATTGGAAATTGCTACACTTAGAATAAGTGGAAAACCACTGGTTGTGTATGTCAAACGATACCACTGATTGCATATATGACGGCCAACTGAATGCGGCAAATAAAATATAGTATTTTAATCTAATTTAGACAAAAAAAANACTGATTGCATATATGACGGCCAACTGAATGCGGCAAATAAAATATAGTATTTTAATCTAATTTAGACAAAAAAAAACGAGAAATATACATATTTGCTATAGTAACTATTAATATTGCGCTATTTTCCGTAATTCAAAAAAGTAAAAGCACATATACCGGTGGTCCAGATCCACCCCACATCACCTCCACTTCGCTTTAGACCTTTCCCTTGCCACCTGAGTTATATAGTCAACATTGACGACAAAAGGGAAAAATATGAGTGTCATAGATATTCATCGAAAGTTTGNTCCACCTGAGTTATATAGTCAACATTGACGACAAAAGGGAAAAATATGAGTGTCATAGATATTCATCGAAAGTTTGTATTTTTAAATTGTTTTCCATTTATTAACGTTTTTATTATAATTAGTTAAGTTAGGATTGTTAAAACAAATATTAAGTAGGAATGCACTCACTTGACTACATTAAATGCAGTTCAAATATTCAAACCTAGTGGCGTGATGATTGAGTGAAATACGTAAAAACAGAATGAAAGACTGAACGTTTCTGTTACGTCGTTAAATGGCGTTAAATACAAAACTCACATCTTAGAAAGTATTATCATTAGTTTTGTTAATTTATGCGCTGTTATTTTATTTGATACACTTTGTTTAACGGACATTTTGTAAACTTTTTATTAACTGATCCATCAATCAAAAAACAAATCACTGAAAAACAGTGAAAAAAATGGTTGATGATTCAGTGGAAAATGTCATTGAATCAATAAGTGAAGAAAAACAGGAATTTTCCACTAATTCATCAGGGGCCGCGGTGGCTGAGCGGTTAGCCCACTCGCCTCCCACCAAGGCGAACCAGGTTCAATCCCCTGCTGGGTCACTCCCGTATTTTCGCATGTGGGAATTGTGCCGGACGGCGCCGCTGGTCGGCGGGTTTTCTCGGGGATTTCCCGTTTCCCCCGCCCTTTTCATTCCAGTGCTGCTCCATATTTACCTCAATCGCCCTCATCGGCTCTCAAGACCTCGCTGTTAAGAGCCACCCAAATATCTTCGCTCGCTCACTAATTCACCAGTTGAATTCAGCGAAGTGACTGTTAAATACTGTTCACCGTTTGAAACATTGAAATTCTCACCCAATCAGATTCAGAGTGTTCGTACTGTGAAATGTTTCCTATTGGCTGAGCTGGCGAGTAGGTTACGAGTCTGACTGGGGAGGGGTGGTTACACATGCTGCTGGTCAGGGACGCCATATTGCTGGCGTGCGCGACTGCAGAAGCGTCTGTTTCGCGTCTGTAATGTCAAGTAGTCTGTTGCCAGCTTCCAGAAGTGAGTAATGCTCCAGTAACTNCCCCCCCACCGCACACGTTGCAGATAGCTGCTATCGAGGAGTCAAGCTGATACAACGCTTGGTCTGGTATCACCACCACCGAGCAAAGATCTGAAATCAAACACGTACTCGTTTGGAACCCGGCTGTGCTGTGTATGAAACGGCTGTAAGTTTGCGTTCCTTTTGTAAACGAGCCAAGACTTCAGTGACGCGCACCGGAAGACTCTAAACCAATAATAATGAACGTTGGAGATGATCACGGCAAACCTGCTATTAGATGACTTCATAAGAAATTGTTAACAGAATCACATCATTCTGTACGCATATCGAGAAGGCGCGAATGGCAGGGCTTTTGTCAGTGCATCCGCTGTAGGCGTCTTATATTTTTTAAGGATAATGTTAGTGAATCATTTCAGTCCCGAATTAATTCTCGAGCCCAGGTGTTCATTCAAACCTTTTAATTTTATGATGTGCACTGTACCTGTGTCTAGCGTGTTTCTTAGACCAGTGAGCGATGTACTTGCGGAAATGTCAACAAATCATATTTCTAAGAAGGAAGACACTCAACACACCAGCCACTCGTTCCTTGGTGTGTACAGTGCCGGCCATTAATATCCTTCATTTGCAACATGTCCTGGAGCATCAATACAGGCACTGAGAGTTAGAATATTGCTGATGCGATATAATCCAACAATGTTAAGGGCAATACATCGATGTTGGTGATATGCGATTTCTGCTTCGCTGTTAGACCTATATATCTATATCGCGATATTTAAAAGTGTTTTCAATATTCCTATATTTGAGTAGTTGAAAAATACTAACAAATTTGATTCCGAAGATTACAATATTAACTATATTGTGGCGTATTTGATACTAGTGGTTATTGTAAATTAGCGGAAACTAATGCAGAGGTTTGGATTTCGGTATTTGTCAGTACAATCATGTATTTATGACAATATGACAGATTCTCGCGATGTCAACATTAGAGATATCGATACAAGCGATACTTGCAACATCGATATCAGCGTCATGTCGCAATCGGCGCGCAGTACTCCCTGGAAGCGACACACCGCACCGAGAGCGGCATGGGCGTGGCGAGCGTGTGTGCATGGAGCGGCCGTAATCCTGAGCCGCCCTTGCAGTGGCGAGGACCGCCGGCTCGCCAACACTCGTGACCTGCCCTCCCGGCGGCCGAGCCACGGGAGAGGGCGGCAATAAGGACCTGCGAGGGCGCAAGGAAGGGAGGGAGAGGAAGCTGCGCAGTGTTTGCTGGTGAAAGGACCCTCGCAATTCGATTAAACGGGCCGCGCTGCCTGGCGAGGCCCCAAGGGACCACTGCACCACGGCGAGCTGCCGCGTCTTATCAGTGTCCGCGGAGGAGATACGCACGTCGAGGTGGGAGAGCGTGGCGGTTCCTTTCGTACGGGCCTAACGGTTCTCTCATTGGCTGCGCAAGGCTCTGGGAAGACGAGAATAGGTAGGCATGAAGCAGCGCCGGAATGCAGGGACGAGGAAACGGGAGATCCCCGAGAAAACCCTCCGACCAGCGGCGCCGTCCGGCACGATTTCCCACATGCGAGAATCCGAGGAGCGACCCCGCCAGAAATCAAAACCGGTTCGCATTGGTGGGAGGCGAGTAGTCTGACCACTACACCACCGCGGTGCCCTCGAGCCGCACAGAATTAAGCAACTTTGGACACTGTGATGAGCGCGACAGTTGTTCACCACCCAGACGTGCGAGTTCCTTGCAAAACTTCACGCAGCCAGTGAGCGGATGGGCCAATTTGCTCAGCAAAAAAAAAAATTGGTAACTAAAGCAGTCTTGCAGACATTAGCGAATCCACAAACAAATATTATTTTGTAAATCTGTGCCGTCTATACATCGACAAGAACAGCAACTCTGTCGCTATGAACACGAAATTGCCTCCGTAATGAACTTTAGGTAACTGTCGATTACATCATACATTAACGTTCGTGGAAAATGCAACGCCAAGAAGGATGCATGTTATTGAAATTAACTTTATACCACATATTAGGTACATGACAATACACAATTGATTAGGATTACAGAACTGTACATGGTCTCTGTCATTGAGACATACTAAAATATACTAAAAACCTAAATTTATATTTCAATAATTCAGTACTCCCAACTCCCAACCATGGTAATCAGCTTTCTAAGGCTTAAAAGAAGGATTATTGGCCTTTGAAGTATGCACTTTTTACATATAACTGCATTGGAGCCTGTGACGTCATACCAACAAACTGGCCTGGTGAGGTTCATATACCACACATATAAATAGTTAACTACAATGCCGCACACGTTATTTATAATGGCTTTATTCAATTAAATATATAATTTTATGTAGCTGTTTCCGCCTGCCTGGACATAATTACTAAATAAAATTTACGAAACGATTTTCAGTGTATTTTTTGTTTTGTGACGTCAAATAATTTCGATATGATCAGAAGTTTCATGAACCACGTCCTGCAGTACAGTTCGTAATCACTGCATCCGCTTTGTGTTTCGTTATATCTCCGAAGCATCACGATTACTGTCGGAGAGTTCGTGCTCCGCCCGCTGGAGGCTGCGTTGCCACCCTCTGCCCTTCTCGTAAGGGTGTTTTTCCTCTGCGCTCCTCCCAGAAATGACGCAGAGCATTCCAGTTAGCGCCCCGGCGAGCTTCCGTCATGCAAATGCACTCAGAGTGTGTGAAGCATGAGCCATCTCATCCTTAAGCTGTCTTTTTCACTCTCTTCCTCTGGCTAATGTGGTTTTCCGCCGTGATTCTCCGACGAAGACGTGATACCACTGCCAGGAGTCGACTCATTTCATATTCCTTTCTATTTTTCCTTTCTCACCTCGTGTGTAGATATAAGCGCGTGCCGCACATTCCTCGAACGGCAGGATAGACTTAAAGCACATGTACTCTAAATAGTGTTCCGTTTACGAATGGGCCGGGGCCGCGGTGATGTAGCGGTTAGAGTATTCACCTCCAAGGCAAGCCTGGTTTGATTCCCGGCGGGGTCACTCCCTTATTTCTGCATGTGGTAATCGTGCCGGACGATGCCGTTGTTCGGCGGGTTTTCTCTGGGATCTCCCGTTTCCCCCTTGCCCTTGAATTCCGGCGCTGCTCCGAACTCACCTCACCCTCATCAGCTCACAAGACCTCGATGGTAGGAGTCGCCCGAACCTCTCCACGACTGGACCACAGTGGTCGAGTGGTGATGACATACTCTGTCCAACTCTTTATAGGCAGCAGTATACGGGATGAAATTATATGACCATGTGAATAAAAAAGAATTCTTGCGCGAAGACCGCAGGAAATTGATAAACAATTGTGGCCCGAGTGTATAAATTACTGAAAAGTCTATACTATGGCCAAATGAATTCGCGAATTCAAGTACCTCTACTCATGTGCGAGTTTTTTTCTTTACTCCTTTGTGTTGCGAATGCTCGTTTGGACATTCCCTTGCATTGCTATTCGGGTCCAGTTTTACAGGGATGTGAATCCACTTATTTTCTTCTGGTCTTTATCACCTGCATTAAGGTTCATCTTTGCACTTATATCTCAGTAGTGGAGGAACTCTGTGACGTGGTAACGACTTCTGATAAGTCATAAGAAAGCATTTCGTATGTTTCCATTGCTTTGCGGCCTGTGCCTTCTTCCGATGAACAGTTCAAAAGTCATTTTCACGCAAGGTTACGTTTCTCTCATGAAATATTGTTCGTTGTGAAATCCGTTCGGTTAGTTTGCCGCATTTAAGGGAATATGATGACATGTTTACTTTCTGACTGCCTTGTCATTATAGATCTGATAGATTCACGAATCCATTAGGCAGCAAGGTAGACTGCACCATATTTTGTGTGTTTGAGCATCAGTTTCCTGTTCATTGGCTGTTGCTCCAGTCTAACTTCAGACCAGGCAGATCAGTTATCGGTAGAACCCCGTGTATTTCGCGAATTCATTCGATGGAGAGAGATAGACTTCAAACACTCATTCTTTTCTCCTACTATTGTAATTTGACTACAGATCTTCTAAACATTCCCCGTTGAACTTTGAGCCTGTAATAAGCAGGAAGCAGAAGTGTGAATGATTGTTCGACATTCCTGTACAAAGGCTTCATTTGAACGCTGAAACCAATAAGTAGTGGCACTGATATTTCGCGAAAATATTTCGAGACAAGATACAGTCCAAAGCACTATAGCGTCGTCCAGCTTCTTTGTTTGGCTAAAAAAATGTTCTGGCCCGTGTTAACCGCTTGCGTACGATTCACGAAGGTTCAGTGTCGGAGTTACTTAGTCCTGAGTGGCCTGGTCAAAGACGGGCACGGCACCAGCAGGCAATAGAGGTATAACAACAGCTGAGGTGTGTATATAGTATTGAAGTCTACTGTGTGCTCCGATTTTTACGTGAAAAGTCGCTGGCCTTACCAATAAGCAACCGATGGCGCGACTGCGAAGTCCAGTTTGTTGCCAGCTCTAGTCATTGGTCGAAAGTCGTTCGGGGCGTGTCTAACGCACCGTGGTCCAATACAAGCAGAAACTCAGTTTTATACATATATGAATGAAGCTTAACGTGTCCTCAGATGAATTCGCGAAACATCCGAGTTTCTCGTAATGTAGGTGTTTCCTTGTATCTGTGTGATCGGCTCGCGTCTCCCCCGGTGGTCGCAGACTGGACGCGCTGCGCTGGAGGTTGACGTCAGAGACGTCTGGAAGAGCGGGCGGGCGTCACGCGTCGCTGCAGACGGTCATCGTCGGCAGTTCCGTCGCCGAGGGGAGCGGAGAGCGGGCGTGGAGAGGCTGCCAGCACGAGGGAAGGTCGTGGTGGTTGCAGAGCAGTCGCTGGACGGCGCGGCGCTGGCGAGGTCACAGAGTACTCAGCAATACAGAGGTGAAACAACCACTTCCACTGGCGACTCCAGCCGCACTCGCCGGCAACATGGCGGAACACCCTCTAATCAGCGCCGGGTAAACTACCCGCCAGTTGGCACCCTAGCTAGACGGGAATCTTTCGCAGCACGCAGTAGCCAATCAGACACGAGGGCCTCCCCCAGAGCTTCGCGCAGCCAATCAGTGAATGGGTACGCTCACGTCAAAGTAAACACCACGCTGTTTCGCCTCTGTGTGCTTATCTGCTCTGTGGCAGAGTCTCAGTGGTGCGTACTGCCGCCGCGTCAGCCGTGAGTCGCCGTCGGTTGGAGCCAGGAAGTTCTCTTGCTCGTCTCTCCCAATCCTAGGGCAGCGCCGGGTTTAGTGGGCAGACCACCGGTCTCTCTCTACCGCGAACCTGGCTCTATACCCGGCGAGGTCGAACACAATGTAATGGACTTCGCCGTTGGCCACTGCATTTCTCGGAGTTCTCCTGTCTCCCTCACCACGTCAGTCTTCTGCTACTCTGCATTCACTTCGCTCTAACTCCATCAGCTCTGAAGGCTTCAGCTCTAGAGCGACGCCCAACTTTCTCACTCCCTCAGTCCTGTATACTATCCAGATCCACGATAGCATAAACTTACAGAAATAAAACGTGCTTGTTTTTACCCTATTTTCCTTGGAAAGTTAGGCTTTTGAAACCATGTGATTATCTGGATGTACGTATGTATGTACCCCCTTTGTAAATTTAGAACTCTTGAACCAAATTTCGCCAAACAACTTACACATGTAGAATAACAATAAGAATGGAACACGATCTAGAAAAGAATCATGACTAAAGGAATGAATGCCGAGGGAGGGGGGGGGATCGAAAATATGTCTGGATGCCCCCCTCTCCACTGGATGTCAGCAAATATGATTTGAATCGAAAGTAGAATGTTTGTTAAATAGTCAAGTAGTTATTGCCGCTATAAAATGGCAGATATATAAAGTATAATAGATTCTGGGACGTGTGTGGAACTGGGTGGATGGCAGGTTAACCGCGCCACACCCCTACTTCATACTACCTCGATGTATATATAATGTAATTAAATCAATGAGGTGGAAAAATCAAGTGGTTCCGATAGAAAGTCAAAAGCCAATAGAAATAATGGGGAAATAAATAGGAAAAAGAAAGAAAAATTGTTATATCCCCGCATTACCCAGTAAGAGCACAGGTGCAGGGGTGATAGCACGTGTCCGGCCTTTGGTTGGCCACGTAATAAAACATCTATTCTTCGGTTGTACACTGTACAAGTCATAAATAGGGACCTGAAAAATTCGCGGATTCATTTCGGGACAAGCTAGAATTCAAAACACGTGTGTTAATAAAATGTCAACCATTGGTCCACGCGGTGTTTGACACCTCCTGGTGAAGGCTGGCCCAATCTTAGCCTTCCGCTGTGACGGCAGACGACCAATGTGCAGTTGATATCGGCATATCTGTACATAAAACTATAGAGTCTAGCCTGCAGGTCATTGAACTCGCGAATTTTTTCAGGTCTCTAGTCATAAATGGCATTCACTGTTCAAACACGTATACATACATACTGAATGTGTGGTAGACTAGTCCACCCACTGACTAGTGTTACAATATGTTTTTATTTTTGAGGCGTTGGCGAAGAGCGTTGACGGAAGGTGGCGATGACGGAGGCAGACTGCCCGCCTACTCGGGTCGCCAGAGCGAAGTGAGGAAGGTGGAGTAAGTGGCCTGGGGAGGAGGGGTGTAGTGTTTCACGGCCACTCAGCAACCCCTGGTCCATTACCAAGGCGTGCTGACCCGGGAGTAGGGGCCTAGTCCCCCGGGAACACTGCGCCTTCCTGCCAGTGTTGATGGCCCGACCCCCCACACCGCCTCGTGCTCGCAGACTGATGGCGACAGTCTCGGGACACTGTACGACCCGGCTCCATCCCCCAAGCATACGCTCGCAAGAGGAATGCCTCGGCCACAGAGCAAGTAAAGATATGGAGGTGGAAAAGGCGTGTATACCTCCACCTACAGCCGCACATGCCCGGCAAAACGACTTAACTGACCAGCAGCATGCCGCAGCGCCGTTCGCTAATCACCGTCCGGTAACTCACTCGCTGGCCGGCAGCCCAGCCAATAGCGAACCTTTCGCTTCGCACGTTAGCCAGTCAGACATAAGACCCCTTCCCAGAGACCTGCACAGGTACTCAGTGATTGGGTACGCCCACTTCAAACGAGCTGACACTACATTTCGCCTCTGTGTTAATTATCTACTCTGTACCTCAGCGGTGGCTAGCGATTACCTCTTCCGGTCAGGTGTTGCATGCACTCGGGCTGGAAAAATACCAGTTGCGCTACCGCGAGGAGGGAGTTGTAGCCAGGAAATATCACGCGGGCAGTTGCAGTGATAACACACTGAATTAGCGCCGGGGAAAATATTCCCAATCCTACTTTCGCCATCCTTATTTATGTTGTATGATGTATTCAGAAATTTGCCTCGCGTGAACGCTGGTATGGTTCCTTAAAAAAATTCCGTGATCGATTACTTTCCTTCTCCTGATCTTGTGAGATATTAGTTCCATCTTTGCAATGGCCCCACTATCGATAAGACGTTAGGCCATAGATAGTAAAAAGTATTCATAACGTAAAATAGCAGCAAGCTGCCTGCCACCAACAAGGAAGACACAGAGATCGTGGTTCACTAAGTCACACATTGCTAGGGCCAGTGACTTTTCGCGTAAAAATCAGAACACACAGTAGACTTCAATACTATATACACACATCATCTGTTGTTATACCTCCATTGGCTGCTGGTGCCGTGCCCGTCTTCGACAAGCCACTCAGGACTAAGTAACTCCGACACTGAACCTTCGTGATTCGTGCGCAAGCGGTTAACACAGGCCAGAACATTTTTTTAGCCAATCAAAGAAGCTGGACGACCCTATAGTGCTTTGGACTGTATCTTGTCTCGAAATATTTTCACGAAATATCACTGCCCCTACACATTGTGCATTTCTGATCCAACTTGGCATTCCCGTGCAATACGTACAGGATGATGGACACGGACACGCGGTTGAACCATGAAGCTACAGTGACATCCTTTCAATACTCGTTTTAGTGTGAGAAGTTCCACGTGTTTGAGCGATCCCTTCCTCGGCCCTGTGACCGTGCTCGCTGTCACTCTCAGTCACTCTCACGGCAGTGAAGCAGAACAGTTACTGTGCCACGCGAACTCCAAGCAGGACTGTGCTAATGAAAAACTGTTCGGTCGGCAAGTGGTTTGAAGACGGCAATAACTAGGTCCCGTCGCTTTCAGGTTTTCTGGCCCAACCGTGCGACCTAAACAGAAATTTAACTTTTCCTCCTGCTACTCACGACAGAACTTATGTGGTATTAGCACAATACTTCTACATACTTCTACAACGGCGGCAAACGTGTTTTGCAAAATCAATACAACGAAACAATTCCTTGCACTGCTGATTTTATTGCCAAAAATATTTCAAATCCGATTACCTTGTTTGCCGTGTGTGACCTCATAACAAACTGTCTTCCCCGAGCTAATGATTTGAACCTTTGTTTCGTATGTTTCACCTAAGGCGAATTCGGTAACTGTAATACATAAATTTTATTTCCGCAGAAAACACTAACTAATGTTCTACTGTTCGTCAGTTATTTTCGTGTAACCGCATTCTTAAAGATATACCCAATCCCCCTAAATGTAATATTAAAAATAATATTTCCATCGTATTGCTCAATTTTCTGATCCTACATTTGAGGTATATTTCGATTAAGAGTAATACATTTATTCAGAATTTTTTCTTCATTTTTTTATGTACCGTACTGAGAACTTTCAAAATCCACGCAAACACTCACATGCCCCTATACATATGCATATACTCATATATAGTTCTATAAGAGGATTTAAAGTATCTAAGTTTGAATTTATGATATCAATCTTCAGTTAATGAGCTTGCTATCTACTTGTGAATCAGTGAAATGCATCGAGGTTTCACTGCCAGGCCACTGCTATTCACTGGCAATCAGTAAACATCACAGTTTAAATCAATTAACATTAGCAACTAAAATTATAAGTTGAAATGTACTAATACAAGCAGAGCAGTTTCAAAATAACCGCAGTCAGACTCGCAGATTTCGAGTTGTTCTTGCTGCTCACATTTCAGCCCTTTTAAACCGACTTAAATTTACAGTTTCAGGCGCTGCAAATGAAACATGACGCATGTTGTACTTAAGTCGACACAACCCTTGTTTCGTTGTCACAGCCAATGAGCTGTAGGCTATATGTTCNCATGACGCATGTTGTACTTAAGTCGACACAACCCTTGTTTCGTTGTCACAGCCAATGAGCTGTAGGCTATATGTTCTACTACAGTTATACGAACCAATTACGACCTAGAACAGTGAGACAGATCGCGAATCATTTACCCACAGGTAAGGTAATTGGTCATTGGGCCTCGCAGTGTGCAGCACATGCAAAACATTTCTCTACGCGCGCATAATGGACACAATTGTGCACACTGGGTCCGGATGGGTTAGAGTGTAGTGGCCNCATGACGCATGTTGTACTTAAGTCGACACAACCCTTGTTTCGTTGTCACAGCCAATGAGCTGTAGGCTATATGTTCGACTACAGTTATACGAACCAATTACGACCTAGAACAGTGAGACAGATCGCGAATCATTTACCCACAGGTAAGGTAATTGGTCATTGGGCCTCGCAGTGTGCAGCACAGACAAAACATTTCTCTACGCGCGCATAATGGACACAATTGTGCACACTGGGTCCGGATGGGTTAGAGTGTAGTGGCCNACAAAACATTTCTCTACGCGCGCATAATGGACACAATTGTGCACACTGGGTCCGGATGGGTTAGAGTGTAGTGGCCTACGTAATGCACATGGTCATTGTCACAGGTCACCAGCTGGGAAGTATGTTAAATTGTGCTTTCACGTCATATCCGGAATAATACAATATTGATGCTGATGCATATATCAGTTTCAGCCGCCAGTGCGAATTGTATGAAGCCACTACGCGAGCTTACTGATGATGAAAGTGGCTTTAGTAACGGCAGGTACAGCTTTGGCCATTCTATCCACGTTATACTATAAAAGCTGCAGATATATGTAGTGCGCATGCAAACANCTACTAGCACTTTTTCCTATCATAATAAAGAGCATAATTCCTATCCTCTGTCTCCTGTAGCATTTTCTGTTAAACACGACAATGCATGAAACAATTTTTAATTCTTTCCTGCCGAAAGGGTTTTTACGGTGACAATACCGGTTTTTCCCTTTCTCTTCTAACTATAGTTTAGCTATAAGTACACTCAGGGAGGTTGTCATGGCCACAATCTGGCCATGGCAGCCCAATCCCTCTTTGCCGTGATGCATGTCTCCTTGCATGATACTCCCTTCCTTGTAGGCGTATGGGGCTTAGCCCTGAGACGCACTTAACTCCCGTCCCTACCGCGGGCTCATATAACACTTAGTTTTAGAGTAGTTAGTAAAAAAAAATTAGAGGGTCATAGAGCCTGCGAACATGTAAGTCGATATATTAGAACCGCCCAAGAGTCCGATGTGTGGTGAAGTCAGACCACAAGGGCACGTTATACGTAGGGAGAGGAACATTTCTTGTTTTAAACAACCTGTAGGCTAGACTCCGATGTGCTATATATTTTCAAAACACCACTTCTGTCCATTGGCTGCGGCCACAGTGTGCAGCCAGTTTTGCCTCAGGGCAGGTGGCATGGGATTCGCTGCTTGCTTCCTTGCAGTTCTGTAATTGGCCCGGAGTTCACCTGGCTTGTATAACAAACTGTGATCCAGTTGTAAATATACGAGCTATGTACAAGTGTTTGAAGTCTAGGTTGTGCTATGATAATTTAGTGAAATTTTCCAGTCCTTAGTTACAGAAAGTGACCAGAAACTTCGATTGACATCGGGGAGTGCTGTAAGTGATCGTGCCATTAGCCGGTTTCATTGGAGCAATTTACACTGTAAGTGCCGCCGGCGTGATGTCACTGTGAACTCCACGAACAGCCCTGGTGACGTACTATCACATAGCCGATGTATTCGAAGAATGCCGACGTCGTAAGTATTACGACAAACTCCGCGTAATTCTGTTGAATTCAGTTTTCATATGACGTCAGCAGCGCACACAAAGTGCTGACGTGGCCGCCTGCCCATGTCGCCATACATCGTAGGGGCCGCGGTGGCTGAGCGGCTAGACTGTTCCCCTCCCACCACGGCGAACCGGGTTCAATACCCGGCTGGGCCACTCCCGGATTTTCGCAAGTGGAGATCTATGCCACGGTATTTATCGGGATCTCCCGTTTCCCCCGCCCTTGCATTCCAGCGCTGCTCCGTTCCCTCCTCATTAAACCTCATCGGCGCTCTCAAGACCTCGTTGTTAAGAGCCACCCAAATCTTTCAACTCAACTCCTTACAGGGTAAAACTTCAAAGTGCATATTACAGCGTCGCTGCAGGTACCGTTGGCACTTCAAAATACTTTCTGTAATATTTACAATCAATCTGTGTTTCATCTCCAACTTCTTACGAAGGATTGAATCTCGACCAGACTTCAGTTTTTTTTATAATAACCTTAAATGTTTAATTTACGTAGAACCAAACATATATTTAGCTGCAACAACCAAATATTTGTTTGGGGAAACCAAATAAAAACAATAAATTAATTTGATTTCAACAACTAAATATTTAATTGCTCCCATACAAACAGTTAATTTGATATCGCCAAACAAACCTTGTTTGTTTCAACAAAACCTCTTCTCATTGTGAGACTTTCAGCGGTGATTATACAATGTTATGCCGTTAAACTAAAAGGTGAACGTGTGCTGTAATAATCTATACCTTTTTAAAGATTCTGAACCGGGATGTTCATGCTTATAGACTTCCGCGAAGACACCCGGTTTGGCCATTTTCACTTGCGACAAAATTGGCTTTGCTAATAAAACTTGCGTGATGGGCATCATACCGAAAAATGGATAAATGCATCTTTGCTGGGGCCGATACGCCTTAAGCGCCCTCCGAATGTCTATACAGATAAAAAAGAAGAGAAGGGAGTTAGGTAAAAGGTGATGAGGTGTGAGGTATGG
>NQII01003392.1:151560-187058 GCA_002778355.1 Clitarchus hookeri | reverse complement strand
TATGCGGCGTACACGGCGCTGGTCAACACCCCCAGGCGGCCGCCATGATTGCCTCCGAGAGGGTAAACACGAGCTGCCGTCGTGCCCTGAGGCGACCGCCATCTACCCTCCGTCCCTTACACCTCCTCGGGTACCCTGGCATTCTTCCTGCTCGATTCCCGGCCGGGTCGCTCCCGGATTGTCGCTGCTCGGCGGGTTTTCTCGGGGATCTTACATTCACCCCCGCCCTTGCATTCCGGCGCTGCTCCATACTCACGCCAGTTCGCAATCATCGGCTAGGCCCCAATGTTAAGAGTCGCCAAAACTTCTCCGTTCTCTGCTCTGCTACAGAGTAGTTAAGAATACAGAGGTGAAACTGCTGCGCATTCCGCGAAGTGAAAGTTCACAAATGTACGATCCTTACCTCGTGTAGATATTAAGGACGTGAAAAAAATGTACTGGCTATCGGTACCTTACATTTGAATAATTTGTACTAATCATCACCCTAGTAGAAATTAGATCACTTGTGGTGAAAAGGAACTGAGATAAGGCCTTATCGGAACAAGCTCATGCTGCTCGGGAAATTTTCAGAGCCCTCCGGAAACGTAAACATGATAAGGCCAGTTTGCCGGCGATACGTGCCAACATTTCACCCCTATATACTTAAAGTACTCTGTGCCAGCCATGACATGACTTTGGGCTGGGGGGTCCTGGGAAGACCACGTTGTAAATCATTCGTATTATTAACACGATGTCCGTACACTATTCGTGCAAAATATGTCAGCGGTTGCCTAACTATCAGGGAACCGTCCGTAGCAAGCGGTAGCCAATCAAACACGAGGCCCGTTCGCAGGTTCCCACACAACCAATCAGTGGAAAATACAAACGTTGTCATGGGACTAATAAACGGAGTGTATACGTTCTTTTCATTGTTATCTCCCTGTTATTTCGTTAGTTTATTATTGGCATCTTCATCTCATGGTCGCATCTGTGCATCGGAGGTCAACGGCACTTTGTCACAAATGTGGAACTTTACAAGAGTGCTCTTTGCATCATGATGGACCGCAGTGCCCTTTCCAACTGGCTAAATGCCTTATTATTCCGTGTAGGAGACAGTCTTTTGCATCCCGGGGAAAAGAGTGGAAATACAATAAGGCAGTGTCAAAACTTAGGTTTTGTAAAATATGCACAGTGCCCTTTTCCTTTGATACATAGATATATAAAACACTCTAGACCTCGCCCATTGACGTCACACGGCAGCGGATGCAGTAGAGGCGGTTCTGCTCCTTGTCTCCTATTGGTGGCGGGAGTTCGCGTAATCTCGGTTCCTCCCCTCCTACTTATTGTTTACGTTTAGTCATAGTGTCATCACCGGTTATATTCTTTTATTTTCATTGTCAGTAGTATTGTTTTTTATAGTTTTAAATCCTTTCAGATCCTCTTTAATTCACGGTTTCACATGTTGCAAACACGAAATTTTATTACGCGTGCTGTACGTACGTCGACACAACACTTGTTTCGTAGCCACAGCCAATGAGCTGTAGGTTGTATGTTCGGCTACAGTTCTATGAACCAATTATGACTTAGATCAGTGAGATGGTTTGTGAATCATTTACAGGCAGGTAATATCATTGGTCACTGAGCTTCACAGTGTACAGTAGAGACCAAAAATTAACTACACGCGCGTTATGTACACAATTATGTACACTGGGTTGAATGGGTTAAGATAATTATTTCTTTGTGTTTTTTCCTTTCGTCGATTTTGAGGTTTTGGTTATTTTCCTCAAATATTTGCAAGGTGATTTTTGTTGCAGTCATTACCCAAGTTGTTCCTTTTACTGTCTTCGGCTTTGCTATTTCATGAACAACACGCGCAAATAAAAGATTCTTCTGTTGTTCAAAACAAAAAAATTTTTCTTAACCCATTCAACCCAGTTATTAGAAATAAACATCTGTTTCATCTACATTTTCGTAAGTGGTTACACCACTTCGGAATAGACTTAGGATGCTATTCGCCTACTCGCTACTAATGCTCCAGCGAGATACGCCAGACTTCCAAAACACGCACGCCGCCCTCGTACTAAGTCAGACTTGTACTACACTTCACACAGAACTCGAAACATACACCACGCTATTAGTTACCGCCCCTCTTTCCGAAATATTTCACCTTGCCCATGCAGCATAGTTAACGAGTCCTATATTTTTCTATTTACGTTCTCGCTAACACGTCTACAACTCAGTTACGACCACGATGGAAGTAAAAATATAGGGTCCTTCGGTTTTTTAAAATGTAGGTCTTATTGGTAGGGGCAGTGATATTTCGCGAAAATATTTCGAGACAAGATACAGTCCAAAGCACTATAGGGTCATCCAGCTTCTTTGATTGGCTAAAAATATGTTCTGGCCCGTGTTAACCTTTTGCGCACGAACCACGAAGGTTCAGTGTCGGAGTTACTTTACCCTGAGTGGCTTGGTCGAAGACGGACACGGCACCAGCAGACAATGGAGGTATAACAACAGCTGAGGTGTGTATACAGTATTGAAGTCTATTGTGTGCTCTGATTTTTACGCGAAAAGTCACTGGCTCTATTGTTACCTATTGCATTGTGTTGTCGATTATGTCACTGCGTGCACTTATCCTGTCAACAAACAAAATTATCAAACAGCCGAAATAAAATAAAATATATTTCACCGCCCTCTTAAAGTTAACGTCTGAGTTAGTAATAAAATATATTTATTACCTGTTAATGCCTGTTGGGAGGGTATTAATAAGTGGTCACTTTACCGTGAATTGTCTATATAAATATTGCAGCTATTTTTAAATCCCATATACGTAATTATTCCACGTAATTTTCTAGTTTATCAAGGAGGGCGCGTAATCCTAAATGTTTGTTCTGCCGAATAAAATCGCTCGACTATGAAATATTTCACTGAACACGATGACGAACTTTCAAACACTAGCCGCGAGTGTTATTGTTGCACATGAAGCAGCTCACCCCCTCCAACACGGCGGACCAATAAGTGACGCTCGCCGGTAGAGATGGCGTCTTCTTAGTGGTCAGTTAAAGTTAAAACTGACGTAAGAAGTGCAAGAAACCAATCAAATGTTCACCTCTTCGCGGGAACAGATACATGCGCCGCTTCACGACTGTCAGAAGTGGTGATTCGATTTCGTCATTTCACTCGGTTTCGAAAGTGTCAATAATACAAGCTAGAATCAAAACAATTTCAATTTGAGTTGCGCGAATCGCAGTTCATCAGACGACTTTGATTCGATTAAAAAATGTCCACGGTAACAATGTCTGAGTCCAGTTCTTTTTAGTCTCAAGTGAAACAAGCTGCCCACAGAGGCAGCAGCCACCAATCAAAAACTTGACGTGGTTCGAAAATGCGGTGAACTACTGGCACTAGAGTAATGGTCTTTTTTTTCTCTTATTTGATTGGTTTACTGGCGTACAACTGAAGGTTTAACACTCAATATAGTCACCGTTACGAAACACCCGTAATCACCATTAGCAAAAAAAAAAAAAAAAAAGTCTTCAGAACCAAATTACTGGACCAAACTGTTGCTGCAGTGACATAAAACAGATGCAGAACCATTACAGCGAGGTGTCTTTCTCCCACGCAACGACTGGAACTGAAATATACTATATAATAGTCCCTGTTATGATATAGCTTTTCACGGTTGATTCACCAACCTTTGAAAAATGTCGGTACCTCTACCTGCATACATCTTAACTGGCACACTGAGTGGTACGCACCCTATAAAGTTGGTAACGACGGAGAATAATTATTACAAGTTTTAATGTAAAATTACAAGTTCCAAGGTCAACACTTGTGAATACTGAATAATATTAGATTTTCATGCCGTTTTATTAACGTATATAAGTAGGGAATGGGAAATTTTGCGAATACATTTTAGGACAAGCTAGACTTCAAACACACGTGACTTTATGTTATGTTTGCAATTGGATCACAGTTTGTTACACACCTCCAGGTGAACTGTGAACCAATGACCAACGTGGCACCGAACCCCGTGCCTCCTGACCTGAGGTGAAACTTGACTGCAGCAGTCAATGAACAGACAGCTGAGACTGTAAATTACGTATCACAGTGGAGACTATCTCACCTGCCCTGCATACCAGTGTTAGAATGAACACATTTGTAAAATATTTACTTTTCTAATAATTTCACAGTTTCGCTTGACCCACGTGTGAAATAAGCAATAAGGCCAATGACAATGTCAAGGTACATACAAGTAGATCTTAAGCAGAGCGTTCAAAAGCGTTCTATTTGAAGTAAACAGCCAACCGCAATGCAGAATATTGGTCGTTGGCAGCCGGAATTGCGATTACAGAACAGCTTAGTTGTCACAGCTTTGCTGATCACCTCCAGTTCACAAGTGAACGCTAGCTGTATTAGCTGCGATGTCGGAGAGTGGCGGCGAGTTAGGTCTACCGCCTGCGTTCCTGCGCCGCTCCGTCTCTCGGTCAGCACGTGAACAGGGGTAGGGGGGTGTTCCCGAGGGATGCGGGAGTGTGAAAACATCGTTACCGTCCGCCAGTTCGCACAAAGCGCTCTGTATCTCTTATTAGGTTATCTCGTCCCTCCTTCCTGCTTGTTCCTTCTGCATCGCCGTAGGGGAGGTCAAGCACAGATCGTCTTCCCTCCTCGCTTCCTTCTTCCTTCCTTGGTCAGTTGTTCCACGGCAACCGCTACTGGCATCTCCTCTTTCATTTACTTCTGCACCGCGAAGTTACACTTACAGAACTGGAAGCACGCTCATACTAACTGTAATAACTCCTCCGTACGCTGACAGGCGTGATCTTAACCCGTGTACTTAAGTATACAAAGGTGAAATAGCCGCTAATCCCGTAAACTCCAGCCGCACTCGCCACCAAAATGGCGTCACTGACCATCGACGTGTCGGTACGCCGTCAGCCAATGAGCGTCTGGTAACATACTCGCCAGCCGGCAGCCCAACCAACAGAGTACGTTTAGTGGTGCGCGGTAGCCAATCAGCACACAAGACCCGCTCCCAGAGTCTCCCTCAGCCAATCAGCGAATGGGTACGGCCGCGTCAAAGTAACCGCCACGCCGTTTCGCCTCTGCGTGTTTATCTACTCTGTATCAGCCGAGCTCGGAATGGGGAACTGTGGGCGGTGAAGTTCTTTTTTCAGCCTATTCCTCCGCCTCACACAAACAAAGTTTAGAAAATTACTCCAAATGATCAACGCACAATATTAGTGTGAACCCAGTTTAATAATATTTCGCTTGATAAACGTTTTTCATAGGCTGTTCACGGTAAAGTTAGCACTTTTGAAGCCGTAGTTACTTTTTTGTTTCAGTAATTTTTTTTTAACGTTTAACCATATTTTTATAATACGAATTGCCATGCAAGAAATAAACACGGTGTGTAGATTCCACCGCCCTTCAGCAGGACTTCAGGAATGTTGTAAGTAACCGTGGATGGAAGTGTGAAGTGGTGGCGTGTGGGGAAGGGGAATGAAGGAGGGAGGGAGCGGGTCATCAATATTGTAGGCAGGCTGGAAGGCGAGTGGGCAGAGGCGTGGCGCGGTTTTTAAAACACAGTTTCCCCCGCGGGACAGGCCACCCCCGCCTCATCCACTTGGCCCACCGCCCCCTGCCGAGTCTTTGATCTGGCCGCCTGCAATCAACACCCTCCCTGGAGCCGTGGCTGCTGCATACAGATGTCACGTGTTGGCTTCGTGCTCTCCCAGGTGCCGTCTCTACTTCCAGTCCGTCCAGCAGACTGCGTGTGGTGAGGTGTTGCAAGGTGAACCGGTGCTTGCTCACTACTGTACATTCTCGGTGCACGTAGCAGGAGTCAGTAACCACAGTGCAGCCCAGGGAAACTGAATGTATTCCGACCACTCACAAGCGAGCAGCAAGGGACACATTACTAGGGCGAGTGACGGAGCACACAGTAGACTTCAATACTATATACACACCTCGGCTGTTGTTACACATCCATTGGCTGCTAGTGCCGTGTCCGTCTTTGGCCAAGCCACTCAGGACTCAGCAACTCCGACACTGAACCTTCGTGATTCGTGCGCAAATGGTTAACACGGGCGAGAACATTTTTAGCCAATCAAAGAAGCTGGACGACCCTGCAGTGCTTTGGACTGTATCTTGTCTCGAAATCTTTTCACGAAATATCACTGCCCCTAACTATTACTAGAGACCCAGAAATTTCGCGGTTTCATTAGGCAACAAATTAGACTCCGCAGTAGTATATGTACTTGAGCCTCAGTTAGTTGTTAATTGTCTGGTCACCTCTGACGAAGTAGCGCGGGAATAAGTCCTCTTTTTCCTTGCAGGTTAGTCATTGGCTTAAATTCATCCATGACGTGGCTTACTAACTGTGATCTGATTGAAAAAGAAAGTCAAATGCAGATGTGTTTGATGTCTAACTTGTCCTCAAATGAATTCGCGAACATTCCTGGTCTCTACCCACATTACAAACGTACTATGACGTCACCTACCGAACTAAGTTTTATTGGTGGAAATGTAAACTGGCAAGCAACAGGGTACAGCACAGAGCTAACGCCAGCTTACCTTGCAACACTTCACCATATGCCACTGCACCCCTCGGCCCACACCTTTATTCAAGTACATTTTTGCGAAAACGGTTACAAAGAGTTTAAAAAAATATTTTTACCAAATTTTTTTGTAAAATTACGGAACATTCTTGTAACAGCGCACTGACTTTCCACAAAAAAGAAATCGGATGTACACACACCCAACCGCACGGGTAGTTTTTCTTTTACAATTCAATACCTCCGCCATTTGACCGGCCCACTCAAAACTCAGTAACACATTCACCAAACACAATGATTCAGATGGAAACAGTTAGCATTTCTCAAGACGTAATTATTTTACTGATGTTAGTTGAACGACTGTATAGTACTTTGAATTTTAACTCTTCTCGAAAACATTTTGCGAAATGTTAATGCCCGCAGTGCACTTGGGCTCTTATTACCTAAGTGTTGTTGTCTTGGAGTAAAGACAGCTACGGCTCAGCTAGATTTACGAATCTAAATAGTATCATATAACTACAAGCACCGCTGTGACTGTATTTATTACCTCTTCAGCCCCAGTGCACATAATCGTGTAAATGTTGCACGCGAAGGTTACATTTGTCCGGTGCTGTACTCTGCAAGGCTCAGTGTCCAATGATCTTCCCTGGAAGTAACTGCTTGGCAAGCCGTGCTCCAGCTCTACGTTATGACTGGTTCATATCACTGACCACCGAGAACATAGACTACGAGTTATTGGCTGTTCTAACGAAGCAAGTTTTTTGTCAGCTTAAGTACAGAACGCATCAAAATGTTCTTATTTGCAACACCAGAAACCTTAAATTGATGTGGGAATGGAACTATTGAAGTGGGATCTGTAGAGGTTAAATAAAGGACAATATGGCATCTTTACGAACAGAGTAGTAATACAGAGCACTAAGGTAAACAACTGATAAGCCAGTGAATACCAACTACTATAATGATCAGTATAATTTTACTGATTCCAGTGGAGCAGTTTAAACAAATATGCAGTCGAATTCGCTGGTTTGGAGCAGTTTTAACTATATTGACTTTATAGTGTAAATAGTGTTGGCTCAATTGCAAGCTCAAAACACAAATAAATGTTCTTGAAGATCATGCTGACCTCAAATGTTTTTGCGAAATTTCCCAGGACGCTGTATGAAGGAACTGCGTTAATTCCTAGCAACAGACCGGCGCGCGTTCATTGAGGACATCCGGCTACGGGCTGCAGGAGGAGCTTCTCAGGAGGTGGCTGACCCGTGACGTCATCGCACGAGCCGCGGAAGTGATGCACGTGACACGTCCTCCAGCCCCGCGACGATCAGGCGTCCAGGTACGAAGCGTGTTACACGCACTCAGTCACCGATAATTACGGCCGCCTGGTTTTAGCGCAGAGGCTAGACTTCAATATCCTATGTGAACACTTGCAGTCTTCATTTGACTATTGGCCGCTTGTCTTTGTGTGAAGACAGTCTGCTACGTGATGAATGAACCAATCAGGATTAAGTTCCTCCGATACTCACCGCTTATGATTCACGGGCAGACAGATAAGACACTTGACATTTCAAACGATCCAGTGCGGGAACGGCCAAGTGAAAGGACATGGTTCTACGTATTTAATGATGTTAGCTCTGCCACGACCACCTTCCACGACTTCTCTTTCGATCAAAAAACATTTTGCCTTCGCAAGTGGGAATCGTGCTGGAAGATGCCCGTGGTTGGCGGGTTTTCTCGGGGATCTCCCGTTTCCCCTGCCCAGTCATTCCGGCGCTGCTCCATACTCACCTCAATCACCCTCATCGGCTCTCAAGACCTTGCTGTCAAGAGCCACCCAAATATCTTCACTCACTCACTCTTACTTGCTCTCTTGTCGCATTGTTCTTTTCTTAAAAGGACGTGAAATGTTTATTGTTTCAAAATGATATTGTGAAAGGTATCTGAAACTCGCCTAAAGTCATTTAACACGTAAAGCCTCCTCCTTCCAATTGTCCGGCCCCACAATGGGAACTCTTTGCCACTTTGGATTAATACATTTTTCGCTCTTCCTTCCAATTTTATTGGTTCAACGACATTTTTCGCACGACACACCGTAACTAGCAACCTTCTTTTTTTTTTCTTCCAAACTTGCGAATGCTTCACAACATTTACTGATTTTTAACTCACAACTGCCAGCAAAAAATATATATATATGTTTTTTCACTTGTGGGTGATCACATAAGTGAGTGAGTAAGTGAAGAGATTTCGGCGGCTCTTAACAGCTGGGTCTTGAGAGCCAATGAGAGTGATTGAGGTGAGCATGGAGTGGAGCCAGAATGGAGGGGCGAAGGAAACGGGAGATCCCCGAGAAAACCCGCCAACCAGTGATATCGTCCGGTACGATTCCCACGTGCGAAAATTTGGGAGTGGCCCGGCCGGGGATTGAGCCCGGTTCGCCTTGGTGAGAGGCGAGCATGCTAACCGCTCAGCCACCGCGGTCCCCGATTGCATAAGTGATCTAGCAAGCAATACCGAATTTTAAGAAATGTAAAGAGCGAAGTTCTACGCCATGTCGATCCATTAAAGGTAATACAAAATCATTAAGGCCGGTTATGGCGAAGATGTCATACATCGAAGATGTCGTGAACTTATATTCCTTAACGGTCAGGATTGCTCATGATTTGGTGACATTGCTTCTTTCAGATTAATACTGTGTAACAAAAACTGCGCTCCAACTATAACGTTGGAAGAGAAGAAGAAGCGCTGGAAATATATTCTGGTGCAGAGTGCATTAGCGAAATAAACGGGGGTTTCTAAGTACGTGGCCGATTCACTGCCGATGGGTTGTGAATTTCGCAGTGTCATTCCGAGGCAGGTTAGCTTCGAGCGCACATACTCTAGTATTCCTGCTGTGATTGGACGAGTCTTCATCCGGTAGTAAACATGACACACTATTGTGACCGCATCACATGTGACGCTCCCCGCGTCCATGCATTTTTGGCCGTCAGAACACATGCGCTAGCGAAGCCTGCAGGCGGTTAACACCAATAAATATTAAGGGTGGCGGACGTGTCCAAAAAGGATCCCGCGCCTCACAGCTGCAAAGACGGGCCACCCAAGTTTTCTGCACAGACGGCATCCGGAGGCAACGGAAGGCACCAGGGCGCGAACACAGCTGCACTGGGCAGCTGCCCCAAGATACGCCGAGGTCCCACGACCCCGGGCTTCACCGCAATAAAACCCTGAGAGCTTTTGGGGCGAGCGTGCGGAGAGAATAGGGGCAAGGCAGGGGAACCACACATACGCCAAGTCAAGAGGCCACCCAAATATTTCCGCATGCACAGGACGAAGTGCTTAAACTTGTAAACCAGGATCGAGGGGCAACACCGGACCCACGCGCGCCGGAGGGCCGCACACGTTGTTTTATAACCCAGGGGGGACGCGGCCATCGGCCGGCCACCTGCAGAAATAACACGAGTTCAATATGGCGATGGGGGCCTACAAAAACGACGAGAGAGAGGAAGGGAGAGTTCAGTCAGGCGCTAGCAGTGAGACGGATCAGTCAGTCGGAGTCAGTCGAGGATCGAGAATGCATCACGACGTCGACCTCAGTCGGAGGCCGTCAAACGGGACGTGCGATGGGAAGAGTCAGAGAAAACGTGGCAGTCAGTCCGGAGGGCGGAACGGGAGCAGTCAGTCCGGAGGGCGGAACGAGATCAGTCAGTCGGGAGGAGTCAGTAGGAAGTCAGTGAAACGCGAACAGAGACACGACACAGTTGGTCGGAGGTCCGTCCGCGAGACGTCCGGTGTTCGGAGCCGGACGACGGGAGTTCGACACGAGCAGTCAGTGGGAAACATAAACCAATCCAGCAGGGAATCAATCAGCCGCAGTAACGAGCCGAAAGTGACACGGGAGTACGGTACTGCCACCCCGGGATGCGCAGATAGGCGGTCACTACATTAAGGGGTCCGCCAGATCCGGACGCGAGTCAACCAGCCAGTTTACCGCAGAAGCCAGTCAGTCCAAGCAGTTGCAACGCACCGAGGAGGGGAGGATCGAGTGGTGAGCTTCGCCGGAAGGCCACGTCGAGCTAGTGGGAATGTCCAGCCGGGACGTGGTAGGGCAAGGAACAAGCCGTTACTGCCCTACATCGAGAACGGGAGCGAGGGACGAGCCCGACCGAAGGGCGTCCGCTCAAGGAGAAGCCAGCCGCGTGCAACAGACCAATGACAGAGGCCGACAAACGGGATGTAAGGTGGGAAGCATCCGAGAAAACCCATGCACAACGCCGACGGGAACCGAGGAGGGCGGAACGAGTCCGCGAGGAGACGACCACGGCAGCCGGCCGTCATCAGACGCAGTGTGGACCCGAGAAGGAGGAACTTCGAGGGCAGTCGCCGAGACGCCCATCAGACGCAGAGTCCTGCCAGTTCCAGCTCACCAGACCGCAACTGCAGGACCAACTACCAGCCCAGCAAATCAGATAAGTACAGTAATCCAGCGTGTGTGAAGAGTACTACCACCCTACACCCCCCCCTTTCGTATAAACGGGAAGGAGTTGTCTCTAGAGCTCGTGAGTGAATTATAACTTGTTCAAGGAATAATAAAACTAGATTGTTTTTTGAACTCCAATCGCCCTGTGTTTACTTCAGTAGTAAATTGGTCCTTTGGACAACAGTGTCAATCACTTTCCTCCAAAACCACAGCTCTGGGAGTCGTCACATGTATTCAAGTTGGATGAAATAAAAAGCCTCTCACTAAGTCAGCAGCCGTAGTGGTCGAGTATGTGAAGTGCCGGCTGTTGCCAAATTAAATCGCGAAATCCACGTATGGCATCTCTAAACATTACTTCGAACAGGCTGGAGGCTGAACGTGTATTTGCGTGTGCAAATGTGCAAACATATCTCAACATTTATTTGGTGCATACACATTGATTTCTGCAGGTAATTCTACTCGTGCTGAAAGAACTCACCAGGTATGCCAACAAACTCAGTGACGTGTATGATCTTTGCCTACAAGAAATAAACTAGGTAGATGGGCATATGGAATTAAAAAAAATCTGCGAAGAGTAACAGTGAACGAAAACCAATCCCCAGTGATCGGGATCGCCAAATATTGAAGAGGATCGTCACAAAGAACGCCAGGCCTGACGCGTCACAAGTGACGTCGGAACTCAGTCAGCATTTGGAACAACCTGTTTCTGCCATCACAGTCCGATACAAGTTGCGCAAATCATGCTAGTTCAGGTGTTCCAGTTATTTTGACAACCATCTGTATACTCCACAGTTATGTACACACTCGAGCAGTGATCGCTTGTGCAATAGCTGGCGTCTCACACACACGTGTTGTACACTGTAAACCATTTTCTGGTAAACTTCCTAAACTTTAACGGAAACTTTTAACCTATACACCGTATGGAAATAAAACCACACACCAAGCAGCAGATATAGGAATGTTTAGCGTCGCGACTATACAAAGCGGGGAACTTCCCTACGCATTTGACTGTTTCCTGAGCAAATGTAGAAACGCTACAATGAATGTGNGGGGGGGGGGGGAGGAATCACCAATCCAGCTTTACCACTAAGTGTATGCGCTTGTATAGGAAATTTCCGAATAATTTCTTAGAGTGCAGCTACCAAACTTTTGAATATTTATTATTGGTTCTGAATCCTGCAGGTCGTGTCGGTTGAGTGAAGATACAATGACACCCGCGAAACTAACATGTATGTACTTGTTCACCATCTACCTTAGTACTGAATTATAACGGAAAAAACATAGGCCTTCTTCGGATAGCTCAATTTCGGATGTATTTAGGACACGTCACTGAATTCGCAAATTTTCTCCTGACTCAGTAGTGTAATGGGTTGAGACTTGGCCTATCACCTCAGTGAGTGGGGTTCGTTTCCGAGTCGGTTCATACCCAGATCCCTGCAAGTGAAAAACGTGGCGGACGCTACCGTTGGACGGCGGGTTTTTTTCTCTGGGTGCTCCAGGGGAACTGCATGGTTACTTCACCCCCTCCCCTCTGCGAGCGAGGTGTTACGCCATAGCATACCTTTGGACTATCACTCTAGAAGACCCGGGTTTATACCCAGTCCGACCATACAGATTTCGGTTTCTCATAATTTCCTTAAATCACTACAGGCAAATGCTGGGCTGGTTCCTCGCTACAAGCCAAGGCAGATTCCTTGTCCTCTCCTGCTTCTCTAAGCAACGTGCTCCACTGTATCTAAGGTCACGCGGTCGACGAGACGTTAAGCCCTGCTTACCTACTTATAGGTAGGGAGCAGTGACATTTCGCGAAAAGATTTCGAGACAAGATACAGTCCAAAGCACTGTAGGGTCGTCTAAGCTTCTTTGATTGGCTAAAAAATATTCTGGACAGTGTTAGTCGTTTGCGCACTAATCACAAAGGTCCAGTGTCGGAGTTACTTAGTCCTGCGTGACTTGGTCAAAGACGGACACGGCACCTACAGCCAATGGATGTATAACAAGAGCTGAGGTGTGTATATAGTATTGAAGTCTACTGTGTGCTCCGATTTTTACGCGGAAAGTCACTGGCCCTACTTANCTGAGGTGTGTATATAGTATTGAAGTCTACTGTGTGCTCCGATTTTTACGCGGAAAGTCACTGGCCCTACTTATAAGCTGTTCGCGGCTAATTGAGAACTTTTGAAATTAAACTTTGAATGACGTCACTGCTCCTATTNGGCCCTACTTATAAGCTGTTCGCGGCTAATTGAGAACTTTTGAAATTAAACTTTGAATGACGTCACTGCTCCTATTTGCATCATTTTGTCGGGTACGCTGACTGACAAGTGCACTGTAAAGTTGGTAACGACGGAATGAGAGTAGCTCCATATGTTAATGTTAAATTAAAAATGAGAAGCAAAAATTTGTTGATACCGAACTAATTTTTTTTACTTTCTGTTTTTATAAATTGGTGTAAGTGTAAGAATCAAAAAATTTATAAAATATTTACTTACAAATTAATTTTACAAATTTATTTGAACGACGCATGAATACAGTGATTAGGCACATGACAATGCTAATTTTACACATGGTTGAAGAATACGCAATGTGCATACAAGTATTTCTTAGGTATGCCTTTCAAAAGTGTACGGTTTACCGTGAACAGCCCATACCGTCTATTTCAATGTCACTTAAAACCGTTCATCTACACCAGGGGTACTCACAGTTTTTTTTTAAGTGGCCATATTATGAAAAACGAAGACCGCCGCGGGCCGCACTTACGACACTTGACGTAATAATATTTGTGAACTAAAAGTAGGTAGGTAATTCGATATTTAAAATTCAGTGTGTCGTGTNTACCGTGAACAGCCCATACCGTCTATTTCAATGTCACTTAAAACCGTTCATCTACACCAGGGGTACTCACAGTTTTTTTTTAAGTGGCCATATTATGAAAAACGAAGACCGCCGCGGGCCGCACTAACGACACTTGACGTAATAATATTTGTGAACTAAAAGTAGGTAGGTAATTCGATATTTAAAATTCAGTGTGTCGTGTATCGTCTTGCAAGTCGTTTGTTTATTCGTTCGATACGATGATGGCGGGCTGAGGTAGTACATCAAAAATATGTACAGAAGTCGCCTGACTGATAAACACCTCGACGATATTGTGACAATTGCCTGTAACGCAAGGGAGCCGGATTATAATAAAATAATGAAAAATATCGTCTAGTATCACTAGTGACTAACTTTTAATAAATTCGTATTGTGTGTTGCTTTTTTATTTTTGTAACAGACACCCTAAAAATAAGAATTTGGTAACTTGCATCTACTGAAGCCGGCGAGCGTGGGCCACAAAGAATGGGCTCGCGGGCCGCAGTTTCATAACCCCTGATCTAAACTGTTACCCTACGTAGGAAAACAAATTCGATTGGGTACTTTNACGTGGCTCGCGGGCCGCAGTTTCATAACCCCTGATCTAAACTGTTACCCTACGTAGGAAAACAAATTCGATTGGGTACTTTTAGTTCGGCATTATATTGGCAGAGAGCTGGCCAGTAATGGGTGTGTTGTTTAGTATGGCAAGCAAGGTAGGTGTTGTGTGAACCAATAAGAACAGTGTAAATGGGAATGCAGAGACTAATAGAAGTGCATATGATGCAGTCATGAATATAAGCGACTCACTTCTAGCGCGTCTTAGATGTCAGTAGAACTCAAAGGGTTAAGTAGTCAGTATCATCACAGGCGTGCGCAAGATGGGCGCAGGGCGTCCCAATTGCACCAGCCAGGTCATTAGGAAAATAAAGAAAGAAACTTTCCAATTTTCGTATTTTACAACACAGTCATCAGGTTTTAAATGACCACCTACTTAAAAATTTGCTTTTTATAGTATAAGCTATGTGTCATGAATATGTTCATTTATGATCTTACTTTGTAGTTTAAATTTCGTAAAAGTGGATCTTCATTTTGTGGTTTAACTCCCCCCCCCCTTGTATAACTCCGCACGCCTGTGTGTGTCACTTGAAGGACCGCGGTGCTGTAGTGGCCAGACCACTCGTCTGTCTCCCACCAAGGAAAACCGGGTTCGATTCCTAGAGGGTTCGCTACCGAGTTTTCGCACGTGGGAACAGTGCCGGACAATGCCGTTGTTAGACGGGTTTTCTCGGTGATCTCCCGTTTGCCAAGCGTTCCGGCGCCGCTCCACATCCACGTCGCTTCACCCTCGGCGGCTCTCAAGCCCTGGATGCTTACTCTACAGCACGCACGTCTCATCGGTNTCACCGTCACTTCCTCAAGTCCTCGCCAACTTCTACTCGCACTCCGCCTCGTGCAAACAAAAATTAACACAAGTCTTTAAAAATTACACCGAAGGGACAACCCACCGCATAATAACGTTTTGCATGACAATTATTTATTAACAGGTAGGGACAGGAGAATCTCTTAAATTAAATGACGTGTAGGCTAGACTTCGCAGTTCTGTGCGTACTCTAGCCTCAGATGTTTGTTCATTGCTTGCTGTCCCAGATAGTAGCCAGTATTACTCCGCACCTGGCAGTCTGGCATTCTCTACTTGTTTCCTTGCAAATCTGATGTTGACTCGGAGTTCTCCAGGGTGTGTTTAACAAACTGTCATCCAATCGCGTAGGTGACGTCGGTGTACACGTGTTTTGACGTCTATCTTGCCCTGAAATTAATTCGCAAAATCTTCCTACTCATCCTAATAGGTAGGGGCAGTGATATTTCGCGAAAAGATTTCGAAACAAGATACAGTCCAAAGCACTTTAGGGTCGTCCAGCTTCTTTGATTGGCTAAAAAATGTTCTGGTCCGTGTGAACCGTTTGCGCACGAATCACGAAGGTTCAGTGTCGGAGTTACTTAGTCCTGAGTGGCTTGGTCAAAGACGGACACGGCACCAGCAGCCAATGGAGGTATAANAATGTCGGAGTTACTGAGTCCTAAGTGGCTTGGTCAAAGACGGACACGGCACCAGCAGCCAATGGAGGTATAACAACAGCCAAGGTGTGTATATAGTATTGAAGTCTACTGTGTGCTCCGATTTTTACGCGAAAAGTCACTGGCCCTTCTAATAGGTATTAGCAACGCACGTATTTTTTCTCAGTTTTCCCTCGTATTAATAACAAATTATATATTATTTAACGATAAATTATAAATAAATGTTTAATTTCATTAGAAATATGATAGTTTTAGGTTAACAGAAGTATAAAAGGCTTGCGATACACGTCATATTAATTAGGGAACAACTAAACACGTTATACATAAAGCGATTTTTCAAATTTTTATTTAAAAAGTGTGAAAATACCGCGACGAGACTATATTCACTTGCTGACACCTCACACTTACAACATCCTTTAGGTTCAAATGACTTTCATTATTGAACCTCTCAGATATTATCTAGCAAATTTCCTTAACTGTAATGTAAGTTTGTAACCAGAACATAGTATGGAAATAATACCACATTATCAGACCTCAAATGTATGAATGCTGAGTGTCGTTACTCTACAATGTTCGAAACTTCACTATGCATTTGACTGTTTCCTCAGCACATTTGACGTAAGGAACGCTACCATGTGTGTACAAGAAAATAATTTACCATTCGCAGTTTCTCATATCACGTATGCACGGGTACAAAAATTCAAATTATGATTTAGGGTCACCTGTTTTTCACGAAAATATTTACCTAGGGGCTAGACTTCAATACCGTATGTGCACACTTGCAGTCTTCATTTGACTATTGGCCTCTTGTGTTTGTGTGAAGACTGTCTTCTGCATGAGTGAACAAATAAAAATTAAGTTTCACCGATACTGACCGTCCGTGATTCGCGAGCAGACAGACAAGAACCGTAACAATTCGAATGATCCAATCACAAAAGAGGTTCTGAACTAAAGTGTTCTGGAACACAAATTGTCCTGAAATATTTTAGTGAATAACAGGTGCCCCTAGTAATGTTTTCTCAGAGTGATAATCAAAAACATCTTATCCAATGTATAAACCTCAAAGGACGAAACCGACGGGTACAGCTACGGGTATTGAAATTTCGCGAAAATATTTCCAGACAAGTTATGTTTCAAAACACTGTAGGATCGTTCACCTATCTTGATTGTCTGAATAACTTTCTGACACGTGTTAACTGTCTCCACGCGAATAACGCAGGAGCCGTGCCGATATTGCCGAATTCTGATTGGCCCGGTCGAATATGAAAACGCCTTCTCAAGCAGACGGCAACCAATGGCATTAGACAAAGTGCCGTAGGGTGCTCATAGCATTGAATTCTACCGTGCACTCATATTGTTTCGCAAACATTAACTGTTCCAGGTATAGCAAACTCTGGGAGCTCTTCGTTGAAGCCGGAAAGACCACACGACAGGAAAAAACAGCCAGTTATTAACCAGAGCATTGACATCCTAAACACAATCACAGAATTAGTTCAGGAAACGACAGCCACCACATACGAAGAATTCCTGAACAAATTTACAAAACAACAACTGGAATATTCTGAGCTAATAAATGCCGACTAATCATAGACGACCAGGTTTGGACTAGACCTGCCAACCCACTCTGACAAGAGCCAACTGTGAAACAGTGAATGGTGTTGTGAAAGTGTTCCTTCCGCGTATTCTGATATTTTTTGTGTTTCTGCACTTCTCATTTGTGATCGCTGACGTCAATGAAGAAAAGAAAAACGCGCTTGATAAAAGTACAGTGCACACCAGAATAGTTAACGATTGCAACACTCAAGCTAGTAAATGTATTCGGAATTGAATGGGTTTATTAGGCGACTGGCTAGGTGGCGGTGATTAAATGTATAATTTTTTAAATTGCCCATGGTTACGGGCAGTGATATTTCTCGAAAATATTTTGAGACAAGATACAGTCCAAAGCACTGTAGGGTCGCCCAGCTTGCCCCGTGCTAACAGTTTGCGCACGCATCACGAAGGTTCAGTGTCGGAGTTACTTAGTCCTGAGTGGCTTGGCCAAAGACGGACACGGCACCAGCAGCCAATGGACGTATAACAACAGCTGAGGTGTGTATATAGTATTGAAGTCTACTGTGTGCTCTGATTTTCACGCGAAGTCACTGGTCCTACCCATAGTAATTCGAGGCAAGCTAGAATTTAAACATATGTGTTCTTTAGGAACAATTCCAATTGCATCACAGTGTATTAGACACGCATTGGACTAGTCTGGGTCAGTAACGATAGACTAGGAGGGAGTTCTGTGCTACCTGCCTGGTGTGAAACAAAACTTACTACTCACTGGAGGATCAGCCAATGTATAAACAGTTGAAACTCGAGTATGCTAATATTATTGCGGAGTCGAGCTTACAGGTCACTGAAATCATGAAACGTCAATGTAAGCTCCTTGTTAAACAAACTAAATAACTTCGACATCTCCGTCAGTTGAAGAACGTCAGTCTTATTTGTACATCAATCTTAATTTAGCTTTTATAGCAACTTAATAAATATCCGTAAATAATATTTTGTCTATTTAAGAAAATTACCCACGAAGTATGTGTTATTTCACTTACATCACTGTGAAACTTACCGCAGACTGTGAGTACAGTAAGTAAATGTAATTGTGAGAGCACATTTTGTTTGTGGATGCATGCAAAGCCCTTCGTACTTTTCAATGGGAATTGTTATTTACTGGGTATTAAAGATCCTGTTGAATTATTTCTTCCTGTTTTAATATTACTTTCAGTAACAGGTAAATTTGCATTTTGGTTGGTTTAACTACGTTATGTTTGTTTGCAACTGTATGCCTACATGTGTCAGTATGGCGGTATTTTACACGTCGAAACCGATAAACGATGTTTACGTGTGAAATGTTGTTGGCAGTGGTTGTTTGTAAATATAAATACTGTGAACTCGGGGCCCTGCCTAGTAGACTCACAATAAGCTGGGCCTGCGAAACTGCAAGATTCACGGTGGTACAACAGATAACTGCCTATTGTACATTTCCGGGTCCCGCCACCCCCTCGGTCGCTGAAAAGAAAACACGAACACAGAATAACGACAAAACTCGATGTCGAAAAATTTCAGCCTGTAACTGAGTGGCTCAACATGACTTGGTCCTCCCTTGCAAATAGATTATGTTAAAAATTATTTATTCCCAATTCATTCAGTAGCAGCCATTTTCCTTTTGTTTACTTGTCGTCTCAGGAGCCCTTAAGGATTTAAGTACCCGATTTCGGGGCCCTAAATTAATGGACATCTAGCGCAGTTTAAGGGTGACTTAAAATTGGTGAAACAGTACGCATCCTTGAGTGTCAGTTACTATGGATTTAAGAAACGCTTAAATATCACGGTATGCTGCTGGCCACCAATGTTTGAAGTTGCGTTTCATTTGAATACGGACCGTTTTAATGTGCATTTCATTTTGAACACCTATACATTACTACTTAAGCACGAAGTTTAGTTTGTAACACTAACAACCCGTGTTTTGTGACCACGTAAAATAAAATGTATTAATTAATCTAGGCTATCTTTCTTATCCGCGTATTTTCTGCTAGTCTGATGTACGTCGACAATGCAGTCAGAATAGCCAACGTAATCTTAATTTTCGTTAGTTCATACATCAGTTGGTNCTGATGTACGTCGACAATGCAGTCAGAATAGCCAACGTAATCTTAATTTTCGTTAGTTCATACATCAGTTGGTACAATGTTTTGTAAATTACACGTTAGTTTCGTAAACTTCAAGTTGCCACTCTCTGACAGCCAAGATCTTGCCAAGTTATATGAGGCAGAGAGTCGTAGCTTTCTTCCTGGAGACAACAGCGAGGGGGCAAGAGTATTAATATTTTTGAGCTGTAAAGGCAGAGAATGCCTGAAAACACACAGCAAATGTGTTATGGCTGGCGGGGCCGCGGTGGTGTAGTGGTTAGACTACCCGCCTCCCACCTAGGCGAACTGGATTCGATTCCCGGCGGGGTCGCTCCCGGATTTTCGCACGTGGGAATCTTACCGGACGTTTCCCCCGCCCTATCATTCCGGCGCTGCTCCATACTCACCTCGCTTCACCCTCATTGGCTCTAAAGACCTAGCTGTTAAGAGCCGCCCAAATCTCTTGACTTCACGTCGTATGCATGGCACTTTCAAGAGCTGCAGCATCCAATTCACTCAGCTGTATACATACAGTACACGTTGATCTTGGAAGTACTTCTGAGGAGACAAATATAAGCACTTGTTGTATTTGCCCTTCTTCCGAATTAGACAGCAGACACATGCATGACATTGTTTAGTACAATAAAAAAAAGGAGATCCCAGAATGTAATCCAACAGGAATAAATGTGGACTTTGAGGCATCCGCTTTCAAAGCCACTAAATAAGTGTTTCCTACAGTCAAAGTGCAAATATGTTCTTTTCACTCATACCAAAGTATCTGGAGAAAGGCCGAGGAAGTTGCCTCACTGAAACTTATACAACAGACCAGGAAGTACGACGAATAGTTAGAAAGTGTGCAGCAGTAGCCCTCCTGCCACCTGAGGACGTCGAAGGAGGTTGGCTTTACACGCACAGCAACGCACCACACAACGAAACATTGATACAGTTATTTTAATACTTTGTAGACCAACGGCTGGAAAATCCACACAAACCCCGGAAATGTGAGACTGTTTTAACAGAAGACACAGAGTGACCAACTCAGTAGAAGTGAGGCATCGCCATACAAATGACGTTCTACAAAGACCCCGCCTCCGACGAAGACTGAACACTACAGTTGAAAAAAGAATCGGAAAAAGCAAACAACGAGATAGTGAGGCATCGCCATACAAATGACGTTCTACAAAGACCCCGCCTCCGACGAAGACTGAACACTACAGTTGAAAAAAGAATCGGAAAAAGCAAACAACGAGATAGTGAGGCATCGCCATACAAATGACGTTCTACAAAGACCCCGCCTCCGACGAAGACTGAACACTACAGTTGAAAAAAGAATCGGAAAAAGCAAACAACGAGATAGTGAGGCACCGCCATACAAATGACGTTCTAAAAAGACCCCGCCTCCGACGAAGACTGAACATTACAGTTGAAAAAAGAATCGGAAAAAGCAAACAACGAGATAGTGAGGCATCGCCATACAAATGACGTTCTACAAAGACCCCGCCTCCGACGAAGACTGAACACTACAGTTGAAAAAAGAATCGGAAAAAGCAAACAACGAGATAGTGAGGATTGAGCTAAACCTTGAAGGTGTAAAAAGGAAAAAAGAAATATTCCCAACTTATTATGAGAATCGAAAGAATCATTACAAAATGTGAACAAACAAGAAATATCCCGAAATTTCTAGAATTAATTTCGTTCATTGTGAAAATAGATTGATCTGCTCAGATAAGAAGGAAACAATTGTAAATGAACTTGATATTGTATGCACTTTGTAAATATGTTAAAAGAAAAACTAAAAAATTACAACGCTCTATAGGGAGTGTTGGAACGATTCCTTAAACTGTTAACTTTTTTACTGTTTTCATAGCTGCATAATTTGTAGCTTATGTGAGGCAGAGGCACGCGTGGCTGGAACCAGATCGTGGCAGTTGAGACCCGTTCAGGTATAGTCTACTCGTGTTTATTCACATTTTCTGAATCAAATCTTAGAAAAATCACCCCACGCACGACATGTCTGTTTGATTCCTTAAATATGTCATTTATAACAGGCGTTTTATAATTCTGCTAACATGAAAATATCTAATTTTTTGTTAAATTGAACTTTTACTTGTATTTTATTGATAAATTATAATATTTTATTGGTAATTAATATGAATAAAAATAGGGAGAAAGTAGGTGTGCTGGTGATGCCTAGTAAGAAATAGTTCCAATGCAAACTATTGCGAAACTGAGTGCGCACGAATACGGTGCATTGTCCCTTTGGTGTAGTTTTCTAGCTTTGTTTGCACGAGGCGCAGGAATATCCTGAAAGTAGCAGGGCTTTAGAAAGTCGGGAGTAACCGCGAATGGACTATATACGATGAAACAGTATCGGCCGTCGCCTTAGAATGCGTAGGCTTTTCTTAGCCGTTGTTGTCGAGACCCGCGGCTGTCGAGACGCCATGGAAGTCACGTACCGAACGATAAGTCCTCTGCGAAGCGAGCAGTCCTTTGTCTTCAGAGCAGCTGCGTTGCGCGAGCTACGGTTATTGTCACCTTCCACGCTATGACTCTATGTCCTGTGTCCTGCTTCCAAAGCATCACTCTATGTCCTCTGTCCTGCTTCCAAGGCATGACTCTATGGGCTCTGTCCTGCTTCCAAGGCATGACTCTATGGGCTCTGTCCTGCTTCCAAGGCATGCCTCTATGTCCGCTGTCCTGCTTCCAAGGCATGATATGGTAATTATTAAGTTTAGGGGATTTTCTGAAAAACACAAAAAAAAAAAAATCAAAATTTTGATCTATTTTTACTCTACTAATCACGTAGAACACGAATATACTAGGGGCGTAGCTTTAAAATAAGTAAAACATATAAAAAAATTGAACAAAATTGCGAAATGAGCAGCATAGCCAGTTTGTTTACATTTCTGAACGAAACGTCCGAGACCAACAAAAGTTGCTTTAATGGGTTCTGCACAGCTTACCTTGTTCATATTCAAGAGGGCGTAATGTTAAATTAAGTATAACATGTTTAAAANATAAAAAAATTGAACAAAATTGCGAAATGAGCAGCATAGCCAGTTTGTTTACATTTCTGAACGAAACGTCCGAGACCAACAAAAGTTGCATTAATGGGTTCTGCACAGCTTACCTTGTTCATATTCAAGAGGGCGTAATGTTAAATTAAGTATAACATGTTTAAAAAAACTTGCGAAATATGTTTGTTTACGTCTATTAACGTCAGAGGAATTATACCAGCCCCCTACCTTGGTGAGTCAATTTACATTCTTTTGGTGTGTTTTACGGTTTCTTTAAATCCCTACGATCCTAAATTCGTAGTTTAGTGTAAAACTCAAACATCCTAGGTTAGTGTAAAGCCCAACAATCCTAGGTTAGTGTAAAAATGTAAATTGTGATTCACCCATCGTGGGGTTAGCTTCTGTTAGGTTAGGTAGGCACATATTACGAAATTAGTCGGACGTTAATGCCCCTAGTATATTCGTGTTCTGCATCATTAGTAGATTGGAAATATATCATTTTCCGTGAATTATTTTTATTTTTACAGAAAAGCCCCTAAACTTAATAATTACACATGACACAACTTAATGCCTCCGGACCGACTCGCCCCCACACTAGTATGGTAAACCGAGCATGTTTGAAAGCCCTGCTGAACATTTAATTATATGCACAGTATATATTCTTCCATCCTATGTAAAGCCGACCTCCCGTACCGCAGTCGGTTGGTGCGCCACCGGTCTGCGGTGCGGGAGGTTGTGGGTTCGAGTCCTAGGTAAGGCATGGGTTATAGTTAAAGTTAGGTCATAAGTCAATTTGTAAGCCGTCCCCTGGTAAGTCTACAGGCATAACAGCGGGGCACGTCAATAAGCCCTTTCTAATACAATACAATACAATACAAAAACCATATGTAAAATGAACATTGACATATGTCTAATCACTTTATTCATGCGTCGGCCAAATAAACTGTGAAATTATTATAAAAGTTAATACTTCATAAATTTATTAATGCATAAAAACAGAAAGCTGAAGAAATCATTTTAGTGTTCACAAATGTTCATCTAATACTTTAAATGTAACTAACGTTAAGACATGGAACTAGTCTCCCTCCGTCGTTACCAACGTTACTGGCTGCATGCCAGTCAGCGCGCCCGTTAACATACATGCAGGTAGTGACAGTGACATTTCTCAAAGGTTGTGTTCAAAAGTGCTCAAGTAATGGTGGACAGCCGGTACTTGTTTTGTGTCCACATCCTGGGATCAGCCCTGGCTCAGCGCGGCCATGGTGCGTGGGCCAGACGCTCCATTTCCGTCGCCCCACCGTCAAGCCTGGATTCACGCGAGTAGGAAACACGGCGGACGTTGCCGTTGGCTCCCATTTCTCCCACCTTTACGTTCCGTCGCTGCTTCCTGCTTCACCCCATCGACGCCGAGGAACTCGGATATTAACACAGACGCTTATTTGGAGCTGTTTTGAGCGTTTGAGGGAACAGAAACAAAATATCGATAAGGGCGACAATGACACGCAAGCCTAGTGCTCTTTCGCTCTTATCCGCAAGGTTCTGAACTGGCGTGCAGTGTTCTCGTCGTGCGGCGTGTATCTACGGGATTTAAGTGGCCATCCTATTATTTTATTCGTGGAAAGTCTGCAGCAAAGTTCAGTGCAGGACCCTATAATAGTTTTACGTGTTTCCGACCGGAACGTATTGAAATACAGCAGTGTGAGATATGTTGGAGGCCTCAAGAATGGCATTTATCAAGTGCGTGATGTGTTTTAGTGTGTCATTCGTCCCTCGTCTGAATTGTGTTTTCTTTCATACATCGGTAAGTCACGTTAAAATACTTTATAAAATATACGCGGATTTCAAACACACTGCAAATAAATTCAAGCGAAAGGTAGGCGACGCCCTTAGGCGATGTTAGTGTGTGTGTGTGTCACTCCGTCCATAACTTACTCGTTCCTACCGCCTCGCCTTGCATCACTTGCTCAGTTTCCTGGAGCTAGCAGTGTCTCCAGGACATACTCATCGTCGAGATGGATGCACATGATCTTCGTGTCATTCGGGAACTACTTTTAAGACTCCCAGTCCCACGTTATTTTCGGTTCCATTATTTGCAAGTAAGTAATATTTTTATCCGTGCTGTTCTCATGCTAACGGACATCTTGTTTCGTCATCAAAACTACTAATGTTCTTTGATGGTGATATTGTCAGATGTCGCTTTCGGATGTACAAGAAAGGTGACCAGCTACTATGAGAGGACCACAGACACCCTGTATCTGCAGTCGACAATGTGCAGATCTGTTTCATAACACGTTTCCAGGGCAGGAACAAGCAATCTTGCTTACCAGCATCACGCTGTTGTGAAGTTAACGACAGATGCAGTTGATTCAGGAGTTCTGCTGAAGGAACTGTCCTCTGATATGAACTGAGTCTCAGGAGTTCTGCTGAAGGAACTGTCCTCTGATATGAACTGAGTCTTCTGGCGAAGTTTCAACAAGAATCACAGACAGAGGCGGACGATTCTCAGAGTATAGTGCAGCGAGAATGATGTTAAACCATAGCCATCCATGCTCTGGAACTGCAGTTGTGTGGGTGGAGCTCAAGTACATAAACAGACAGCAAAGTAGGCCTACTGTTGTATAACAGTTTCAGTTAGCATTACATAAAGCCATGCAATGAGTTGTAGTGTGATGACATCTTCGTCACGTAGGCTATGCCAGTTGAGGTAACCACCCACCTCTCTTAAGGTTGCAGTAGCCGCTTCACCTGGCTTGTGGATTGTCCGCCCCTGACACAGACAGAAACACGACAATGTCGGACACGACTATTCATATGGATGTCAACCATTTACACTATATTGGGTTCATCAACATGGTTTATTAACAGACTTCAGTGAGTGGCAACTCACAAGTTGAAATCGCTGACGCAGGACTAGAGCGCCAAATTTTCGAGTACCTGAAGTATGGTCACGTGGTAGCGCCGAAGGGGTATTATCATAGGCTATAAGGATGAAATAGGCAGATTTTTCGTCTTCTACGCATGTACCGAACAGTGGACTACCCTACACCAATACAACTGCCAAAGTCACACGACGAACGTATTTGTTTGTATATTAATTTTCAAAACACAAGCCCTTTTACACGTACAAAATATTTTTACCAATTCCAATTTAGTAAAAGTGCATTATAAATTTGCCAGAGTAAGTATGCAAACATCTTAAAGCACTTGTTTACTGAACAGAGTTCTAACCTCAAATTCTATCCGCGTCGTTTATGAGAGTTGTGCTGGCAGAAAAGCAGTTCAATGTTGGGGCAGAGATACTGGTTATCTACGGGTGCCATAGTTGTCGGGAACAATAGCGAGGGATTAGCTGTTTGCCGAGGCTCAGTGGAAACTCAGCATGGCGACTAGAGTTCGACAACACCTGGAGGTCACGGTGTCGACCTTCACGGGTCACCTGTACTCATCCACAAACTCATCTGAAGACATGGCAATTCGGGAGCTGTTGTCGCGTTCATTGCGATCCGTCCTGAAGTGCACTGCCGAGGGCGTGGTGGGAGGAATGCAGTGTTGAACAGAGCACGTGTTCCTACCACCGACAAACCAAGAAGCATGGCGTGACCCTATCGCCGAACACACTCGTGCAAGGGCAAGTTAGTGCAGTGCAGTGTGCGAGTGAGCAGAGCAGTGCCACAATCCCCCCTCCTCCACCCGGCGCGGTGGCTTTACCGTCCGACAGGGGAAAGGGTTTATATGGAGCCTACTTTCCTGTCTACATTTTTATTTACAGAGTCTATTTTCCGGTTTACATTTTTTTTTCTGATCTACTGAATCACTTACATTACTAATTTCACTTTTTACATCTTCCCTCAAGCCATTTGCAGTTTTAACATATTTGCACATACTTCACGCCCTTTCCTTCATTCCACTGGCATGTCCATTGTCCCACTTGGTTTTGCTGTTCCTGTTAAATATATATATAAATGAGCGTAGCATAAAAATTGCGCTCACTGGTAGAAATATAAATTGTTAGTAGTAAGGATACAGTTATATTTATATTTATAAAATTATAATAAAACAAAAAAATTAAATTTAGCATGCATACTTTTTTTGGGATTTCTAGCCGTAACGAACTTGGAAACGCCCTAGGCAATTTGTTACATTGTGCTATATTCAACGCCGCTTATGATAATGCCAGTACAAAACTGTTCGCTAAGTACGTACTCACAACAGCACTGTGAGAGTTTAACACACTCATTAACGAAACAAAGCTTCTCAAGGTGAACGCTGTCACCTGATATGAAGCATCAGTAATCTGTCGCGGAATAACGGGAGTACGGAGAACATCGCAGCACGTTATGTACACACATGTAGCGAGTTTCTTGTGACTGGCTAATATTGCAGATACACTGTTGATTGAAGTCTTATCAAATCAACATATGAAAAATATGCAACTTATTGACCAATATAACTAATGAGACTACTTTCCTCTCCATAGATGATAGTAAATTTTATGAATTTCTTTAAGTATTAGATGATATGTAGGACTTGGCACCTTATTGTCAAAAATATAATTATAGACGATACCAGAAACACGTGTAACATAACAGCAGTGAGGCAAGTATAACTACACACACACCTTACGGGGGACTCGAACCAAGAAACACTCGTACCGACAGCCGGCGTGCAACTAACTACACTATAAGAGATAGGCTTCAGAGCATCAGCTTCGGTTGTAATCAGTCTAACGTTTTGGTAGATAGGGCGGAGTATCTTAAAACATGTGAATGTATGTCATTTTGAAAATAAGTGTGCGAGCCAATTAAGTCATTTGAGTTATTGTTGTCTACCACAACTCTACTTGTGTGCAACATTTGGTGGAAAGAGGTTGGTTGGTTTCCGATATATGGCACGAAAGCTCTATTTGGCCACGTGGCGCTGTCGTACAAAAAGGTTTATAAATGATCTGCATACGCATGTACACTGAAGAGCCACAAAAACTGGTACACCTGCCTAATATCGTGTAGGGCCCCCGAGCACGCAGAAGTGCTGCAAGACGACATGGCATGGACTCGGCTAATGTCTGAAGGTATGCAGGAGGCAATTCACACCATTAATCCTACAGGGCAGGCCACAAATCCAATCTGTGCCAATCTGAGAAAGGGTTGCACGTCTGTCACGTTTAACGATTCTCGTCAGTCGTCGTTTGTCCCGTTCTTTCACGATCTTTTTCCGGCCGCAGCGATGTCGAAGATGTGATGTTTTACCGGATTCCCGATATTCACGATACACTCGTGAAATGGTCGCACGCGAACATCCAAATGTTGTCGCTACCTCGGAGATGCTATGTCCCATTTCTCGTGCGCCGACTATAACATCACATTCAAACTCACTTAAATCTTGATAACCTGCCATTGTAGCAGCAGTAACTGATCTAGCTGGCGAGGGCATCGCGTTACTCTGATTGGTTCCATACCTCTGTTATTTGCATACGCACGCCTATACAAGTTTTTTTTTTGGCTTTTCAGTGTATGATATATATATAATAAATACTATCCACAAAAAAGATTGGTAAAACTTGTTAAATTGTTTAATAGGTGACATTCTATCGTCAATTATTTATACCGACACCATTTTCAAAATACGTATCCAACATGTCATTCTGTAGAACTAATAGCATGCAAAATCTAGTGAGAATCGGTTATTTAATACCCGAGATACGATACAAATAAGATTTTAATTAATGTATTGCTATCTTACAAAATGGCGGACAAAATAGGGTCTTAATAGACAGATTTAATGGTTGTAATAGATACTGCTAGCATACAAAGTTAAATTGGAGTAGGGTAAATGGGTTCGTAGATATCGCATACTACGCTAAAATGTTTGTGTAGACACCACCCAGAAAATAAGCGTCTGACCCATTATTAGCGACACCCGCATTTCGCGGAAATATTTCCACACAGGTGAGTTTCCAATACCCTACGGACGTTCCAGCAGTTCTCTTCTCCTTATTGGCAGCATGTCTTTGTGAGAAGACATCTTCCTACCTGACTGGCCAACCAGAGTTCGGTAACTTCAATACTGCGCGTCTGTGATTCACGCACATGACACCTAACACGTGCAACACGGAAGCCATCCAATCACGATAGTGGATCTGAGCTAAAGTGTTGTGAAATACAACTGGCCAGTGAATTCTCATGGAGAAAATCGGGCGTCCGTAGCCATTACTTTGCATGTTCTGCTCTAGTACTACTTCCTCCCAGATTTAATAAGAATATAATTTATTACTGAGGCGTTATCTTACAAAATGGCGGACACATAACGTTCCCAGTAGACAAATTTAGTGGCTATAATAGATACTGCCGAGATACAAAATAAGTTCAATTTGGGTACAAGTTTTCGTAGATACAGCCTACTAATTTTAAATGTTTGTCTGTTTACCAGTATAAAAATTTGTGCCTGAGCCACGTTAATCATGCCATCGTGCATGGGCGGCTTTCTGTAGCACCATTGGCGTACAAAATTTGGTGGGAATCGGTTGATTAATTACCAAGATATGACAAACATGGTATTTATTCATGTGGTGCTACTTTACAAAATGGTGAATCAAAGCGTATCTGTGCGGGCACATTTAATATTTGTAATAAATACTGCCAGCATACAAAGTTAAGTTTAAATTGGGTATATGGTTTCGTATATTGAGCATACGTAGCTTAAAAGATTATGTGGCTGCCATTTTGAAAGTGTGTTAAATGCTCAAGGCCACGTCACTTTGCATGAACTACAGTAGTTACTTGTTGGTCGGACTTGGTAGGAACAGGTTGATTTTTTTCAGAGATATCACATTAAAACTTTATTTTTCATGTGGCACTATCTTACACAATGGAGGATAAAATAGGTTATGAACTGGCAAATTTGATGCGTGTGTTATACACTTTCACAGCACACCATGTTTGGCCGAAATTGGTCAAATGACATCGTAGTTGGAACAAATTTACCAAGAATATTTATATGACCACTTAAGTGCCTTATCCTCTAAATTGCTATTGTTTACATGGCCTTCCATAGTTACCTTATGTCAAATATGACGGGAATCGGTTGGGCAGTTTCAGAGATACGATGTAATTTCTTTTTATTCTTGTAGTATTATCTTCCAAAATGGCGAGCCAATTACAAAATATCTCTCTAAGTGAAATGCCTAACCGTCAATAATACAAAATTAGGTTAAATCTGGTAAATAGCTCCTGAGATATTACATAGTGACGTAAATCTTAAAATGACAGCCAGTTTTAATATAAGTATCCAGCGTGTTTAAAAATTAAAAAATTTAGATGTCCTTACAAAGTACTACATGTGTGCGGAGCTTGGTAATATTCATTTCACAGGTTAAACAGTTTTTAGGGCGGGGTTTACATACACCCACACTCATACACCAAGGCACACACACATACACCCACACTCATACACCAAGGCACACACACATACACCCACACTCATACACCAAGGCACACACACATACACCCACACTCATACACCAAGGCACACACACATACACCCACACTCATACACCAAGGCACACACACATACACGGGAAAGTTATCGCGTAAACTATTATTTTTCGGAAAGAAGACTTTAAAGCTTTAATTTTCAAAATTAGCACTTAGTAATGTCGATAAATTGTGAAAATAGGGTATCCTACTAATTTATAAAAGTATGCCGATAATGGCGAAAATCTATGCGGTTTCAGATATCGTTACACACAAGCTCACACACAGACATACATGTATAACCTCATTGGTCGTGTAAAAATTGTATTTTATAGAATAATGACCAGTCTTGAGCTGGTTATCGTCCAGAAAATAAAATATCAAGAGTGGAAACGAAATTGATACATACAGTGTATTGTATTGGTAAATTAGATTTCACTACAAAGAAATGTATTAATGGCAAGATATAACACCAACTCCAGGCTTTCTCGTGGTAAATTTAAAATGTCCGCTGTTTGTCTTCTGTATATCTACATTTGAGCACAACAATGATGGATAGTTCGTTTACATAATTAATTAACACGATCTGCAAATGTTTTAAATATACGTGTTTATGTATCTTAAATAGTATTACTAACAGTGCATGCGGTGCGACTGCATAATAACCACAATTATTGATGCATGTCGTAAATATTTGTTGGTAATTATAGCGCTTTGCATTGCCTCTTGCCGTAAGCGAACTTGGACGGGCGGCGTGTGTGTGTTGAACTCTCACGGGTTTAGTTGCGGGAGATCATACATTGTGAAAGGGGGGCGGGGTGGAGTAGGGGGGAAGCAATCTCACGACTGCCGGGCCGTTCTGTTATCGCTCAGCTACAGACCGGTCCGTGACGGGCTACAAAGCGCGAGGGTGATGCAAATGGCTTGTGCAACGTCCGTCGGGCACACACTTGGATGCGTACGTCGCGGATTGATACATTTACACTCAGAAGTCTTCTACTACGGAGTTAAATACGTAGAGAACGCGGGCTTCTGTGAAAGTTCGCGCCGTGATGGTAGTTTTTTTTGGCAACAGGGTCCTACGAAATTATATTACAATCTGTTACGGGATTTAAACGTTCCAGGCAGACATTCGCACGATTTCATAAGCCCGCGTCTCTAAAGGCCAATGATAGCCGCTCGTAACTATTTGTATTTCTAACTATTTCAACCTCAGAGTGCTTTATGGCTTCAGGCGACGCAGGTATATATAATTTTGATAATGCTGTACTTAAGCTCGTACAGTACTTTTGTCTCGTTCATGCAGCCAGGATGACTTGTGAGTTTGGTGGAGTGGAGCGGAGAGGTTTGGGCGGCTTGGGCTCGACTCGGACGAGCTCGGCAATGTTCGGCTCGACTCGGGATTGTTAGGCCACCCTAAGGAGCTCAGTGGTTGTGCCCACTAACCAGCCCTTCAAGCGTATACAAACGGTTTTAGGGAGCCGACAACCATATTACTTTTACAGGAATAAGCCAAGTCAAATTGAATATCTGCATTTATCATTTGATTTTAATAATTATTTCTTAACTAAAATTTTTTTTTTTAAATTTGTAGCGAAATTGTATACAGAGTATTACAGAAACATGCAAAAGTCTCTCATTCGGTTACTTAATTTCCCGTCTCTCCTGAAGTCTAATTACTACAAACTATTCACCGCCTCGACTGTTTTGTAGGCGTAAGTATGCTGCTCGGCTTTTAGAAAGGAATCATGGTATGCATACGTGAACAATCCAAGCCCATCGTACGAGTAGCGACCACCTGCACAAGTATGTTATAGTCATGGTATGAATCAGCATCTACCAATATTTGTATATTCATACTTGGTTAAAACATAAACACCAATAGTGCTAGGCCATTCATACTTGGAATGTACGATGGCAGCTCGGGTCATAGTAAGCCTTAAATTCTGTGCTCTTCTTGATCATTATTACATCAATCGTCCAAACTTTCGACAATCCATCAATATTCCAATCATACACACCAATCCTCCTCAGATTTTTCTAATTCAGATAGCAAATTAATATTTTTTACGATTTCGAGTTTTGAACTCAGGTCCCTACACCATACCTCACCTTTAGAGTTTGCTTATATCCTTATATAAGTTGTGCCTGAATACTAAACAGTGATAATTTAATGTACGCATATCGCTAAAAGGCTTTCAAATCTCGGGGTTATTAATCGATTTGCAAAACAATTACCACTCTCTCATTACTATATTCGATGCTTAAAACTTACATTTCGCCATCATTGTACATTCGTGAAACATTCACCCATCACTCAGGAAAGGCAGTCAAATTTTTTTTTAATTTAGAGAGAAAATTATTATTAATGGTTTGGGGTCAGGAACTCAGGACCTCGCACCATTTCTACCCAAGGGATATTGCTTAAGACTTTGTACCAGTCGCTTATGAATACTAAACAGAAACTAACGCATTAACTGCGTTAATAAGCTTCGAAATATCGAGCCATTAATCAAATTCCAAACCCCTTATTTCACTCCGACTAAAGAATTATTGTTCTAAAACTTCCACTTCGCCTTCATTATACATTCCTGAATCTTTCTCCCACCGCGGAGTGAAAACCGCAGATATTTTCTTAGTCCGATAGAAAATTATCATTTTTATAAGTTTCGGATGTCCATGCCTAGCCAATGGTTATTGCTTAGATGCGCATAAGCACGCAAACATACAGAAAATCTTGTACAATGTTTGTTAAAAATGACCAGAAACCCGGTTCGGTATTCGAACTTTGGACCATATATCATACTATATCATCTTTATTCTTCGTCAAAAATTTGTCTAAAAGCCTACATTATATGCTTAATACACCATACATTAATACCGAATTTATTCCAGCTATTTTTAATAAGGTGTCACTTGGGTGGTCCTTCCATGGAAAACAGTAGTACAGGAATGCAGATCATTGACCAGGGGGTCCAGGGTAAGGAGCTGGAGCCGCCACCTATGACGTCAGCATCACTGTGCGACTGCGCAGGGCGCCCTCGGGGGACCATGTGACGTCATCATGGACGTCTTTGTTACCACGTGGCCCCGAACATACCAAACTACACTACTCTCTTTCATGGAAGAAACACCTAAACAGTAAATATGCTGCAATTTATTACGTCTATAGATGCGAAAAAAGTCCCTGTCGCCATACAAGGTAACTCTTATAGTGGTTATGCTCTGATGGGCTAAATATTGAATCTGCAAAAGTAACCTCTGGTGAAATAGAATTAAATCCAATATGACATGAATCTATCCACTTGAACGTGTGTCTTCTGCTTTCATATACTGTGTACAAAACTCACTTTTTATTCGCGTCGTGACAGCAAAATGAGGAACTCAGTAACATACTTTTGATCTTAAACATTGTTTGTTACAGGCTGTTTATGTCAAACTGAGAACTTTTGAAAGTGTTGCCACAGGGTCACAGTCAAGGTCATGGGCCTCGTCACCGTGTTCATGCGTCAACTAACACTTTAAATTTAAATCCTAAGAAGAGGAACCATTTTCACTTCATCGTTGCCAACTTTACAGGTCTCACGCCGCTCAGTGAGCCCGTTAAAATATATGCAGATGGGACAGTGAAGATTTTTCAAAGGTTGATTTCAAAAGTGCTCACCTTACCGTGAACAGCCTTTGTCATCGCGTACGAGGTGCCGATAAATCGCACAGTCCTGCTAGTAAGTAACCTTCCAGACGTCGGGCCTAAACGGCAGTAGTACGCGAGATTTTAGAGCCAGTAAGACAAGATCCATATTCAACGGCGACACCCTGGCTATGGACAGCCAAGTGCGTTCACCTCGAAGGATAGGACACACGAGGCATGGCCTATTCGCGGTATATTCACACTTCTTGAATCAAACCAAAAAGCAAGCCACGTGTTACATGTTTGGTTGTTTCAATACAAGGATCATGCATCACAAGCATACTACTGTTAAGGACCCTTATGTTTTGTTGAATAGAATTTTAATTTATATTTCATTTGTAAACTATAAAATTTAATTAAATTTAATATAATTAAAACCGAGATAAAGTAGGTGTGTTGGTAATGCCCACAAAGAAATAATTCTCATGCAAAATAGTATTACCCCTTTCATTCTTGGGGGCCTCGGTGGCTTAGCGGTTAGACTGCTCGCCTCCCACCAAGGCGAACCTAGTCCAATCCACGGCCGGGACACTCATTGTGGCCAATTGTCTGCATGTTGAAAAGGAAGTTTATATTTGACCTGTGCTGTACCCGACGATTCTTGGTGGCCAATGATCTTCCCTGGAAGTAGCTCATCGGTAAACCGCGCTGCTGCTCTGCGTTATGGCTGGTTCATATCGCTAATCGCCGAACACAAAGTCTACGGATTATTGGTTGTGAAGACCAAACAAGTTCTTCACCAGCTCGAGTACAGCACACATAAAAAATTCTTATTTACAACACCAGAAACCGTAAACTCATGTGAAAATGCAAGGGTTGAACTGAGTGCGCACGAACGCCTTTGGTGTAATTTTTAAGACTCGGATAAGCTTTGTTTGCATGAGCCGGAGGAACAGCATCAAAGTAGAACTTTAGCAGGGCTTCAGAAAAGTTGGAAGTAGCATATTTATTGTTAGTGATGCCTGATTTTTGCGGAAATATTTAATGACCAATCCTACTTCAAAACAGCTTGGCGAGTCGCAGTGATGTGAGTTATTTTTTTGCAAAAGGTTTTCTTGGCAAGAAATTTTTTTTATAATAATGCGGCACATTTTTAACCAGCTTCTATGATTGGCTGGTGCATTTACTTTTGCGCGGTATAGCAGTTTGCGTGCTGATCACAAGATCTCACTAATGTATTGGCGTGATTCTCACTGACACATTCAACAGGAGGAACTAGTTCTCATACAGACGACACAACAGGTCGGCATGGGAAACAGATCAAGCTTCCGAGAAGGGTATGTGAGGTTCCCTCAGCTGATGGGGCAATCCAGGCTGCAACTGCGACCTTGCAACGCGAACGCAGACAGCGACAGCCCCGGAGCAGTTTTCTAGGGCAGGTACAGGCCCTTGCCTGGCGAACTGGAACACAGCCTGGTCTCGCGGTTCATCTGTGCGTGCTAGCAGGCGGGCGAAGCAGCCGTCACCTCTCACGTGCCCTTCGTCAACGACGATTAGCCAACAGAACGGGCGCGCCTCTTCCTACTTTTACCCAGAGCCCGCGAGAGTAGACGTCCACCGCTTTCACCAAGTTTAAACGGGATCTGTTACAGCACGGCCGGCCCTCTTACGTTACGGAAGAAGTGAGGTTATGTCACCATTATGTCGGCCAGGCGCGAACAGGTTTCGGAAGAGGCAGCGTGCCATGCGGGGGAAAAGAGAAATTAGT
>NQII01003392.1:100899-151462 GCA_002778355.1 Clitarchus hookeri | reverse complement strand
GGGGGGGGGCAGAGGAGAGATCACTTTTGCTGCAGGTATTCCGCATGTTTAAACATGGCCCAATCAGCTATATGCCCGCCAGACAGGCTGTTCAAATTAGTCTACTTCTGCGCCTAGACCCGAAGCGACCTCATCACATGGTTGTACATGATCAGTACATTACTGTGTATTACAAGGGTTAATTTGAGTATATAATTCATTCACTGTTACTTAAAACTTTTCTGTAGTCCTGCTAAAGTTCTAATTCCAGTGCATTCCCCGGCGTGATGCAAACAAGGCTTAACCGACTCTACTACAAAATTACACCAAACGGTATTCCTGCGCACTCAGTGTAATAATAGTTTGTATTAGGACTATTTCTTACTAGGCATTACCAACCAACTTATTGTCTCCCTGTTTTTATTAATATTAATTATAAACAAAATATTATAATTTATAGATGAAATATCAGTTAAAGTTCTATTTAATAAAAAAAATAGCGTTTCTATGTTAACACGAGTATTTAATGGCATATTTAGGAAGCGACCAGGAGTGCCATTCATGGTGGTAAAAAAATAAACGGCGTGTGGGGAGTGCACCCAGGGCAAGGAAACACCCTCCGAGTGACGGTCTTTCCAGCTGGGACCCGTAGGTGACCGTCATCCCCTGGCATGACAGAAGTGAGGCCCTAGAATGGAGCGGCGCTGGAAAGCAAGGGCGGGGGAAGCGGGAATACCCCGAGAAAACCCGTCGGCCAGCGGCATCGTCCAGCACGATTCCCACATGCGAAAATCCGGGAGTGAACCCGCCGGGGATCGAACCCGGATCGCCGTGGTGGGTGGCGAGTACCTTGGGCACAACGCCACCGCTGCCCTGATTCATGGTGGTATTTTTCAAAGGTTTGGTTCAAAAGGCGTGAAGAAACAGTGAAAAGACTATATCAGTTGTCCCAACATAAAGCCACAGTTACATAGACAATTGCAAACCTGTGTTTTCCTCATGTCACATTTTCGGGGTTCAGAAGAGTAGCAGTTCTCAAGGGCAATCTCTAGCAAAGAGTATCAAAGGCTTCAAGGTCACTTCCCTTCCATGTAAGGAAGCGCTCTAACGGCGACGGACGACAGCATAAACAAGCATCGCGTGTTCTGTTCCTCAGAATTGTAAGCGACGACAATAGCGGTTTAATACAGCAATATGTTCAGCAAACACTCAGGATTTTCACTGTAGTTTAAAATACAGTCTTGCAGAAGAATAAATGTCAAAGAGAGGTCTACTAACAACGATATCTGCTGACTTTTGACACTTTTCAAGAACTACATTCGTGTTTCAATAATAGAATTTATGAACTGGCAATATAAACTTTAATTTCTGCTTCGAAAAAGATTTACATTGAAATACTCAATAGTTAATTTTTTTTATTAGAACAGACACAACAGCTTACAACGAAACCCATATGACACGGGAGGCTCCTTAAGGACGACCCACGCAGGTGAAACAGATCCCACGTCGCCTTTACAACCAAGACACTGAACTAACGCGCATTCTTTACTTCTTCCACTCGCTGCCAATGCTATGAGACTCAGATGTGACCCTGTGTTTTTATTGCACATCCATGAAGAAATAGGTGCAATGTACTCCACTGTGTTATTTTATATTGCCTGTACCAGATTATTAATGCCTTATTATATGCGGTAGCGGAAACGTACTTTCTGGTTACTTCTTTCTAGAAAACTACAATCGAGAATACAGTCGAGAAAATGACACTTGAGTTCATATATGTACGGGGTTTTTTTTTTTTAATTCTGTTCGTAGGTCTACATATTTCAAATTTACTTAATTGGTTTTAAAACTAAACGTTTTTTACTAAGATTCTGCACTCTTCGTCTGCCGACCTGAAGCTAACTTATTACTTGCCGTTTACGTGACGGGTTTACGCAAACTTGTTAACAAGCACGTTGTGCGGGGAATCATTATCATCTCTCCACGAGTTTATTGCGCCTAAAGCACCCTTCCTGCGTGTCTGAAGTAACACCCAACTAAGTAGCAGATCTAGACCTTCGGTAATGGTGGACGAGGGGGGGGGNCTGTACCGGTGCATGGTCTATAGCTTATTCGCGGTTTCTTCGCACTTTTTGAATCAAACCTTTGAAAAATGACGTGCTTAGTTCATTCGTAAATATCTCATGCATCCAAGAGTGTACCTTAACTTTGGTTAAATTCAGCGTTTACTCTTATTTTATCGATAATTTATATGATTTCATTTATAACTAATATGAATAGAAACACAGAAAAAGGTTTGTTTGGTAATGCCCGGTAAGAAAAAGTTCTTATGCAAAATTTATTACACTGAGCGCGCACGCACGCGAATTCCGTGCATTGTCCCCTTTGTCATAATTTTTCTAGACTCGGTTAAGCTTTGTTTGCATAAGGCGGAGGAATATCCTGGACGTAGAACTTTAACAGGGCTTCAGAAAAATAGGAAGTCGCCGTGAATGGACTATGAAAGTGAAAAGAAGAGGTTTGAGAGACTCTTCAGGTCTAGATTTTCAATATGTGACATGGACTATTAAGGAGTGGGGTGGGGGAAGGTAGAGAAGGGCGCTGTTTCATCATAGTTTTAGGAAACAGTTTTAAATTAATAATATAAAACCAGTACTTTACACAATTACGGTAATACTTCATTTCAATACTAAAACAATTACATGACAGTTCCATATAAGTTTGAAGGTTTATTTGAGTTCATTTCTTTTGTGACCCCGCCCCTATCTGGGCATGATAATCCAGTTTTTTGTGCCTGAACTGCAAGATATGGATGTGGACGACATGTGGTTTCAACAAGACGGTGCCGCATGCCATACAGCCCGAGACACAATTCAATTACCACATGAGTCATTTCCTGGTCGTGTAATTTCCCGTTTTGGTGATCAGAATTGGCCGCCCAGATCATGCGATTTAACGCCGTTGGAATTTTTTCTTTGGTTTTTTTTTTAAAATCTAAGGTTTATGCCAACAAGCCCACGACCATCCACGCATTGAAGGAGGAAATTGAGCGCTGTATCAAGGATATTCAGCCATATTTATGCAAAACGGTCATGGAATATTTGACAAAAGAGTGCGTGTGTGTCAGTAAAGCCGTGGAGGCCATTTACCCGATATACTATTCCATACGTAACCCCATTCTGTATTCTTTATGAATCAATAAAACATTTACAATTAAAACTTGTGTTTTCTATCAACATTACTTCTTGAGTGAATTTTGGGACACGCTTTAGATAGAATAATAGCTAATGTTCAATTTAATAAAACAAAAGGCACTTTACCGTTAATACAAGTATAAAACGCTTGCAATTCGTGACGTATTTGGGAAACAACCAAAGACGTTATTTTTCATAACTTTGATTGGAAAAGTGTGAAGAAACCTCGAATAGACTATACTGACAATATTACGTGCATCACGGCAGTTCTTCAGTGATTCCGAGTATGAAAGAAGCGTTAAACTACCACAAATATTACGCTATCAATCATCTGATAACTTCACAACGCGTTGATATTATACGGCAGTGGTAACTCGTCTTCCTTGACCTTCATATGGCGCACAGCGTTAACTATTAACGCAGGCAGCTGTTATTAAAAACCAGTACGTAAATAAGTCCCGTCCAGCGTGGAATAACTTTTACGGGGCTCGTCTACTTGGAGCTGTTCTCCGCGTTTGAAGGGTGCCGCGGTGGCTGAACGGTTAGCATGCTAGCCTCAGTAGAATGATTTAGAGAAGTCGGGCATGAAGCGTTCAGGAGTAGGCGCCACCATTCAACCGCCATATTACAGCTGGGTGACCTTGACCTTAACCCATGACCTTGACCCCATGACCGTGACCTTGAATAACCATTATCCCAAAAAATTCTAAAAAATCCCAAAAATGTACAAGAACTTTAAAAAATGTATATAAAAAAAAAAAATTATTCAAAATTATTAATAACAAATTTATTTAAAAACTTATATTTGCAGAGGTTCCTTCACCACCACCATTGCCATTTTTTGGTTATTAAATAGGTCAATTACTCGCCTTCGATAATTAGCCGGAAAGCCTCTAACCCCTTCCTCACAATACATCAACTGTTAAATTATTGTTAGTATCGGCCACCAGAGCGCACTGCTACGTTCAAATATTCCAGTACATCAGGTCGCGGTGCATCACCGAGAAACTTAATCTGTAGCCACCACTAATGAAAAAAAAAACAGTTTGTTAGGAGACGAGGCCTCGCATATGCAAGACGCATCGTTACAGCGGCGGCAGCGACGAGGGCAGCAGGCGTGGGTTGGTACCAGGTGCGGTGTACACGAGTTGGCAGCCGTGTATAAGTTGTACTTTAATCTTCCTGCAAATTATCTATATATTATATTTACTTAACTTAGATAATTTGATTTAAAATATTAGTTTGTGGATCCAAAAATGTAGTTTTACTCTAGGTTATTCTTTGGCATTATTCATTATGTAATATTTTATTTCTTTATTTATTGATTATTAATTTGATTTTTTTTCATGGTATCTTATTTATATTTAATGATATAGTTCATTTTATTGAATATAAACTTTTTATAATTAATGGCACTCGAATATTAATAACTTAATTATTTTATTGAATATCTTTAATTTTTATAGGTTTTGTTTTAATTATTCTTTCTTTATTATTTATCATATAAAGGATTATATAATAGGTGATTTATTTATTGATCGATTTATTATTTTAGTTTTGGTATTATTTTCTATAATGTTTATAATTGTAAGTCCTAATTTAATTAGAAATTTATTAGGTTGAGATGGTTTAGGTTTAGTTTCTTATCGTTTGATTATTAATTATCAAAATGTTAAGTCTTTTAATGATGGGATAATGCTGGGCCGCAGTGCACTGTGCGCGCGGTCACCTGGAGCCTGGGACAGACCGAGCCTCCCGCCTACAGCGGCGACTTCACGCTACCTAACAACACTTGCAATATTCCGCACTTGAAATATCTATTATAGAATAAATATTTATTATGTCAGTGACGAGTATATACAGACACATCAAATGTGAAACAGCATATAGTAAAATTTTTAATGTTTAACCCCTTACACCAAAGTCGATTTTGTAACAATCTACGGGGAAAAGAAAACCTCGCATGCAACTAGCTTTAATTCGTAAACAATGTACATTATGGTTAGCCTGGGAAGGTCCATACCAGACGAGTTGAAAAAACTCGGGACCGACTCGCTAGCCGCTAACTTATCATCGCTGCCCTACCCGGGAATAGATTTATTTAAATGTGAGAATACATTTTGTCCTTGTGTTATCTTCACTCAGTCTGAACTCATGGACAAGCAGACAACTGACTACTGGCAGACCGACCCCTCAAAAGACTGTCCCCTAAATGACCCCTAACTACCCCTAAATTACACACAATGTCCCATAAATGACTCCTGATAACCCATAATGACCAATAATGACCCATAATGGCCCCTGATTATGGTACATGAGGTGCTGATTGTGGTGCACGTGGTGCCGATTGTGATGCATATGATGCCGATTGTAGTGCATGTGATGCTGATTGTGGTGCATGTGATGCTGATTGTGGTGCATGTGGTGCTGATTGTGGTGCATGTGTGGCTGATTGTAGTGCATGTGGTGCTGATTGTGGTGCATGTGGTGCTGATTGTGGTGCATGTGTGGCTGATTGTAGTGCATGTGGTGCTGATTGTGGTGCATGTGGTGCTGATTGTGGTGCATGTGGTGCTGATTGTGGTGCATGTGGTGCTGATTGTGGTGCATGTGGTGCTGATTGTGGTGCATGTGGTGCTGATTGTGGTGCATGTGGTGCTGATTGTGGTGCATGTGGTGCTGATTGTGGTGCATGTGGTGCTGATTGTGGTGCATGTGGTGCTGATTGTGGTGCATGTGGTGCTGATTGTGGTGCATGTGGTGCTGATTGTGGTGCATGTGGTGCTGATTGTGGTGCATGTGGTGCTGATTGTGGTGCATGTGGTGCTGATTGTGGTGCATGTGGTGCTGATTGTGGTGCATGTGGTGCTGATTGTGGTGCATGTGGTGCTGATTGTGGTGCATGTGGTGCTGATTGTGGTGCATGTGGTGCTGATTGTGGTGCATGTGGTGCTGATTGTGGTGCATGTGGTGCTGATTGTGGTGCATGTGGTGCTGATTGTGGTGCATGTGGTGCTGATTGTGGTGCATGTGGTGCTGATTGTGGTGCATGTGGTGCTGATTGTGGTGCATGTGGTGCTGATTGTGGTGCATGTGGTGCTGATTGTGGTGCATGTGGTGCTGATTGTGGTGCATGTGGTGCTGATTGTGGTGCATGTGGTGCTGATTGTGGTGCATGTGGTGCTGATTGTGGTGCATGTGGTGCTGATTGTGGTGCATGTGGTGCTGATTGTGGTGCATGTGGTGCTGATTGTGGTGCATGTGGTGCTGATTGTGGTGCATGTGGTGCTGATTGTGGTGCATGTGGTGCTGATTGTGGTGCATGTGGTGCTGATTGTGGTGCATGTGGTGCTGATTGTGGTGCATGTGGTGCTGATTGTGGTGCATGTGGTGCTGATTGTGGTGCATGTGGTGCTGATTGTGGTGCATGTGGTGCTGATTGTGGTGCATGTGGTGCTGATTGTGGTGGATGTGGGGCTGATTGTGGTGCATGTGATGCTGATTGTGGTGCATGTGGTGCTGATTGTGGTGTATGTGAGGCTGATTGGGGTGTGCAGTGCTAAGTGTGGTGCATGAAGGACGTACGTTGAAATAAATTCCCCATGTTTTAAAATAACATGATGTATTCCTACCTCCAAAGCTGAAAGTTATATACTTTATCTAATAATATCGCTTTAAAAAACATATATAGCCAAGTCCCTCGGTATATTTCATCGCTTCTTGTGTAAACTGTACCGAGCATAAACTTTTTGTAATGACTGTATTTGCACTTTGCACCAAAAGTGCCAAGCATCCCGGTGGGCCCCCACCACGCTTCCTAACTGACTGTTGCACTACTTGAACTTTGTACACAGCCGCGCGCATTACCACGGGCGGACCCCGACCTGCATTGCCATTTCGGAACTGGCTCTCAGACAATGGAAATTGCGTACGTTTCCCTATTTGTCGGGGAAATTTCACAGGGGCATGACCAATGGGAATTTCCTGCGTCGTTTCCCTATTCGCTGTCGCAGAAATTGAACTTTTAATTGTACTGCTTTCCGAACAATGAGCGTTCCCCTCGCAGCTGTCGTCGAGACCCACCACAAAGGGGGCCTTAATGGAGGAGTGGCCTGGTTGGGTTGGATATTGGTGTGGGGGNGGGGGGGGGTTATGAAAATGTTAGGGTATTTCCAAAAAATATTTCGAATTTTTAAAAATAATTTGAAATTAACTATGTCAAAATAAATTATTTCTCGTAATTGCATAACTGTGTTAAAATTATTTTGTTGGAAAATTATGCAAATATTGCAATTTTACCTTCAAATAGTCGTATATTAAGTACAAGAGAAGGGAAGGGGGTCTGCAGAGAAGGGACAGAGACCGCACGCGGAGTGATACCAGGAAAATAGTTCCCAAAATCTGATACAAGCTAGAAACGCATCTGCTTCTTTCCATTGTGTCTAGTGAATGTTCTTCGTACGATTACGAGCGCTTCTCCCCACCGTTATCTTGCTTCCATTCTGGTTTCATCAGTCTATTGGCGAGTAAATATTATTTCGCTTCTACTACTCTCTTTATTTAGGAAACCCACCATATTATTTCAATGAACATAAGAAAAACCACGTGTGTTAGGTATAATAATAATAATGGCGTGTGTGGAGTGCACCCAGGGCAAGGCAACACCCTCCGAGTGACGGTCTTTCCAGTTGGACCCGTAGGTGACCGTCATCCCCGGGCATGACAGAAATGAGACCCTAGAATGGAGCGGCGCTGGAATGAAAGGACGGGGAAACGGGAGTACCCCGAGAAAACCCGCCGGCAAGCGGCATCGTCCAGCACGATTCCCACATGCGAAAGTCCGGGAGTCCGGGGATCGAACCCGGATCGCCGTGGTGGGAGGCGAGCGCCTTGGCCACTACGCCACCGCTGCCCCTTGTGTGTTAGGTATAAACGTGCGTCTCCGATGAATTTATATTTAAAAAAACAACGCCGTATATCGCTAAAATAATTCTCCATTTATTATTGCCGCGACTGACCTAGTAAGATGCGAGTGTGCTGTCAGCTGGTGACGTACGTAATATTGCACTGTGCTGACGTCGGAAGGACGAGCTCCAAGGCCGCCGGTGCACAGCTGAGCAGGCGTGTATGGTTTACAAGAACATCTCGCTAGTTGCATCCTACATTGCTTGTGCAATACTTTTGATCATGTTGGTAAAAAAAATTGCATTATAATATATGCGTGACCTGAATTTGATTTTTTTTTGTTGTAATGTATAAAAAATTATTGGGAATCAGCGAATCGATGCCAGTGAGACGAGGACTCGCGCGTCAATCAATATTTCTTTTCTAGCAGGAAAAAAAAAAGTTTAAATGTTAGTACTTTCCCACAATTTCATGTGTACATTTTGTATTACTTTTTAACGTGTGCCGATATGAATATGTGTGTTTGTAGGTTTCTATGTTTTCTCCTGGTCGTTCAGCGTAGAGCTGCCTCTCATGCGTTCCGCTGTGATTGCAGTCGAGACGCTCCAATCCCTTCCTCTCATCTGTTTTCTTTGGTGAGTTCCACAAGCCGAGTAATTTATTTTAAATTCCAATATAAATTTATCGAAATGTCAAGATATCTTTTAAAAAATCCTTATAGTTTTTATTGTGAAAAAATCACAGTTCCGTAGGAGCGGCTTTGCCCGAGGTTTCTAGGGCTAATCTTCCTAAGCATCTTCGCTGAGCCGGGTCCGACTTCCGGCAGGCAGCAGGTCATATCGGCACGCTCACTCAGATGTGAAAACCACTTTCTCCCAGCTACAAAACAAAGCATATATTCTCAATAAAAACTTACAGAAGAGAAATTAATTAATCTGTCTCTCTTCTCCAGACTAGCTCACGCTATTACGCAAAGGGATAATGTCCGGGTGTTTGTAGTTAAATTAGCTAGGGTCAGTTAAAGTTAAAAAAAAAAATTAGTTTCTTTTTTTTTTTTTAAAGAAAAATATAATTCGTTGACTTAGCTGATTACAAATTAATATGAAGCATTGTGGACGTTCTTGAAGTTCTGGAGGATCTAGTCGTCGGCTGTAGCATCCCCCTGGATGCAGCAAGACATTTCCTGGCAGGCTTCCCTAATTAGGCCCTCGAACCTATAGTGCTAATACAGTCCCAGCACAATTAAGCACACCGCGGGTGTTAACATAGTCAAACCTGTGCAATTACACGGGCGGTGACCGATACAGGTCTGCTTCTTACTAATCTTGCTCTCGCGTCCTCGTCTCCTTCGAGGCGGCCTTTTCACAGGCGCGAACTTGTGATCTTATATTGAAAATAAATTAAAAATCCCCAAGGGTCAGCGTCCTGCCGTCCGAAACCAAGATGGCTAAAAATTCTCATTCAAAACTTAATTAAATAACACCATCGAAAACGGATCAATCACGACAGAGCTAGAGGCAATGATGACTCACCGCGTCACTTAGTTACCATGGCAACGGATCACCAACTGCTCAGAAACTACGGCCTTCTAAATACATTACAAAAACAACAGAACGGAAAGACATTTAAATGTGTTGTACAACCAAATAAAATCAGAAAATTGAACGAGCAGTGGATTTACACACTAATTATCATAATTAATTTGCCAATGAAAAATAATATACGTGAAATCAGATTATGTCTTGGAAATACACAAACAAGTAAATTAAAATACGCATATGGCTCAAATGTACGGCTTTACCGTGAACAGTGATAGTGTTGATAATGAACGTTAAGAATGCGTACTTATCAAGGCGACAACTACAAAGGAGGAGTGCTCTCTCTCTCGTGCCGACTATATATATCGCAGATCTGGCAACCGGCCAGCAGGCGCGCGCATGAACACAAGGCAGCCTTATGCCGACTACTTGTCGGCCAGCCTTGCCTCTGGGCGCCCGTCGTCACATTCACCTCTCTGCCGGCCAGCTGACACGAGGCCCGCGCATAGTCCAGTCCTAAGCACTTTCAACTTCCTTGAAACGCTGCTGAAGTCCCGTTCTCAGGACACTCCTCAACCTCGCGTGAACTGAGCTTGACCAAGTCTGGAATACCACACCAAAGGGAAAAAGCACCGCGTTTGTGCGCACTCACTTTAATAACAGTTTGCACGAGAACGAATTCTTACTGTGCAACGCCCAAACACCCAAGTGTGTGCATGCCGAAGTTGCAGCAATGTATTGTAGATGGGAGTGTGCGGCTGCAGCAGAGAGCCGCGTGCTGAGAAGCGACTAGGAAGAGCTCAGAAGCTTTCGACTAGAGGATTGTCGAACTTACCCGAAGGTGCTCTGCAGTTACGCCCACTAGCCCTTCAAGCATATATGCGTGCTTCTCGTAGCCATATTGGTTTAATAGGCATATGGTATGTCAAATCAAAATAATATTTATTAATTATTTTATCTGAACAATTATTTTATTTTTAATTTAAACATTATTTATTTATTGTTTATATTGCGTTTAAATTATATATATATATTGCAGAAATATATATTGCAATATATATATATATATAGCAGAAATACTTGCAGATCTTTTAAAATATATATTTATATATGTGACCAATTCGAGCCCTTAATACGAGTAGTAACCACCTGCCCGAGTCATGTTATAGTCATGGCATGAGTCAGTAACTAACAGCACTTTTATAGACATACTTGGCGTTAATTGAAACACCAACAATGCTGGGCCCTTGAGACTTGGAATGCATGAGGGCAGGTCGGGTGATAATCATTCCTGCTCTTCTCAGACAGCAATACGTCGATAAATCCCAATCTTCAACAATCCTCCGCACCAATTAGCACCAATCCTCAACAATCCGCAACAATCAGCACCAATCTTCAACAATTCACCCGCACCAATCCGTATCAAACCTCAACAATCATCCGTAACAATCAGCACCAATACTCCGCACAAATCAACACCATTCCTCAACAATACCCCGCACCAACCCTCATCAATCCTCCGCACCAATACGGACCAATCCTCTTCAATAATCAATCCTACGTACCAAACCTCAACAATCGGATGCGAGCTCGCTTCCCTGTCACAAGCGAGCGTTAAGAACGCCATCCAAACCGTAACACCGGACATACTGACAAGAGCGTGGAACGAGTTTGATTATCGCGTAGATGTCGTTCGGGCCGCTCATGGTGGTCACATTGAACATTTATGAGTGTATGGTAAACAAACTTCACGGTTCCACGGTTCATTTTATTGGTCAATCAGGGTTGCAGGTTGTTTTGGTTTTGATATTATAGACATTCAAAGTTGGGGTATTCTTTTATACTCACTCTGTATTTTTTTTAAAATGTACAATGGGTTCCTCTTAGTCTTTTTTATGTAATGTACCATGGGTTATCATAACTCCACAGTCTCACGGCTTCAGAGTTGCACGGGGCACAGAAATATCTTTCATTGTTGCACTCGTGAAGTCTTGTGGCGTACGTCTCGACGAGCTGTCGAAAAGGCGGTCAGCGGCAATGCTTGTGAAGGTCTACAAAGTTCGTTCCGATGGGGCACGCATTGTGAATCGCCGACTCTTGGCGTCTTCCAAACACATCCACAGGTAACAGGGAACTATGGCAGAGTCCAGCATTGTCGGTATTCCCTACTACGGAATATTCCCCTCGTCTCTCCTTAGTCCGTGCGTATCGTGCGTCTGTAGGCGGCGCGCCTGTTGCGTGGTGCTGTCATGGACACGGCGGTGAAAAATGTGACAAATTGGTTTTCTCGTCTTCGTCACTGTATGAGATGGCAATATGCTTGATGGTGTAAGAGTCCAACGAGCTAAAACCTTGGATGTTGCAAAACATTTTTTTTTACTAAATGGTATTTTTGTTATATAAAAAATTTTAGGATCCCATGCACACACCGAGTTTCAAAATTTTTTTTACAAAGTCATTAAAAACTTTATTGACGTCCATACACATCGGGCACATGTGTTCTCGGTGGGTTTCCTCGCTGGGTAGTGTGCACCAGTAAATGCCATTAAGAGGAGCATCTTCCGCAAGTACAGCTTGCGAGTAGATAACTTGCGGGCGGAAGTCCTCTTCAACAGGAAGGGCGTCTTCCACGGGCGCAGACGTCGCGAGGGCTGCTCGGCGGGCCTTACACCAACCCTTACTATGCGGCGTGTCGGTAACCGAGCTGGTGCAGCCCTCTAAATACTCCTTGCACAGAAGGATGCAGTCCCGTATGTCTTCGTCCTGCTGCAGGTAAACCGACAAATACTTGAATACGGTCGAAATTTCTTAAGGTGCGTAGACCAGGATTAATTCTGTCGGCAGGTACGTTAACTCGTCCCGTTTGTCCAAGGCACTAAGGGAGCGCACCCTTCCAAATGCCAAAACGGCGGAAAGGATTTTATGGCCGCTCGGACAACATGCGTACATTTCTAAGAGCTAGAAAAATGATTTCCGGAGGGGGCTCAGGGTGCGTATTATAAAGAGTTTTTAAGGGGAGAAAAACAGTCCGCCCTCGCCATTAAGGTAAGTCGCCGATCTGACGGAACGAAGGTTTTCTAAATCACCCGATTAATTAGCCAATGAGAAACATTGGCGGAGCAATTAAATATATTGGAAAGGGATGGGCAATTAGCCAATGAGAATCAGTGGTGGGGCAATTGGTCAATTAAATACATCGGTAGAAGGAGTGGAGAGGGTCAGTAATCTTCTGGGCACGGTGCTGGGGACAGCACCAGCAATGTTAAATAAAAGGCAAACGAAAAACCAAGATGGCGATCGAACAAAGACGAGAGAAACTCCAGTAATGTGTAAACTAATGACAAACGAGAAAACCAAGATGGCGGACGGTGGTTTTGACGCCTACGAAGATTGCAGAATGAGTATGAGTGGAGATGGGTGTGGGGGACCTCCGGATATTTAATTTTTTTTTAAAAATAAACATTTCAAATCAATTTTTAATAATTTTTAACATATTTTTTTAAATACATTTTTTAGAATTTTTGGGCTCTAAGGTCAAATGTTGCCGCGGTCAAGATCAAAGGTCACCAGGGTCAAGGTCACCTGAATCCACCATGGCTGCCGGCCGACCGGAATGACAGAGCACGAACAACTCCGAAGCTCCGGCCCCAGGTCCTGATGTGGCAAAGTCTCCATAATCCCTCTACTCAACGACATGAGCTCATCATAACATAATTTTGTTCGAAAGCTACGCGCCACGTCTGTTTCATTAACAAAATGGGAACACTGCTGTCAACAATTACGACAGTCGGGGACCAGCTCGGACCTCTACCCAACACAGCATTCTTCACATTTCAACTGTTGGAATGTGGGGGCTTTCAAATATTGAAAGACTAAAATGTTAGAACTGCTTGTATTCAACATGTATTTTAACACAATGTAAAATGTTCTATGTATTTAACATTATTATTTTTGTACTTCAAGTTACTACATCGAGTAGTTGAAGTCGGTGGCCGCCGAGACGGAGTGTGTGGACACATTACTGCACACACAGTATAAATACCGATTGTCCAAAAAAACTAAGAGCCACATAAAGCTTTTCATAAACTACAGAAAACTCCCAGCGCGTGTATGTCCAAACATAACAGCAATTACATAATAAAAGAAGTGTCGGCAACAGCTTCTCCACCCAACTAGGCGAACCGGTTTCAATCCCCGGCCGAGTCACTCCCCAGATTTTCGCAAGTGGGAATCGTGCCGGACGATGCCACTGCTCTGTGGGTTTTCTCGCGGATCTCCCGTCCTTGCATTCCGGCACTGCTCCATACTCACCTCATTCCAACCCTCGTCGGATCTCAAGACCTCGTTGTTAAGAGCCGCCAAAGTCTCTCTAAACTCGACAGACTCTCGTCAAGTGAGATCTCGAATTTCGTCCGTCAGTGCGACGTTGCCGCTGCTCCGTCATTGTCTGCGCTCTCGCCGCTGGTAGAGATGGACGTCGCGGCTGTTTAAAAAAAAAAATATGATAAGGCAAAACTTACCAGACGCTACAAAAAGTCCACATTTGTTTGTAATAACGTTGGTTTAGATTGAAGAGACGTTCAGTGGCGGCCAGTATTTCGGCCGGAAGTCGGCTGCGGGGTGTGTTGCCTCAGTACTCTGGGGAAGAAGGCACCTGGGGCCCGTGATTACCTCCCGGTGGAAGTAAGGCGGTGTGCCATCCGCGCTGGCGGTGGTTTCCAAGGGCCAACGCTCGCGGGAAGACGGGGCGACAGTATGGTCCACCTACAGCGAGAGCGACAGCTCACGAAGCTCGTTCTCAAGAGGTTGGATAGAACCTCGCCCCACCAAGACGGCGCGCACAGGTTCCACCCGGTACGGTGCCGTTGACAAGTGACCTGGCATCCACGTCAATCCACCGCGATCGGAAAGGGCGTATCTCTCTCTATCGGACTGCAGGTGATAATTGCACGAGTCTGGCGACGGGCAGATGACGTGGGAGGTCGACACGACACAGCAGAGCTTTGCTCTGGAGCTAGCGGAGGAGTGACGAGATGTGACACTTGGCAAGTGTGGAGGTGACATGCGCTGGGCTGCAGCGCCTACTGTTGTGTAAATGCTGTGAAAGTTGTCTGCTGTATAAACCAGAAGGTGGAGTACCAGCACGCTCAACTAAGTTCAGAATACGTGTGTTCGGATTTAAGATATGCCCTATATTAATTACTGAAACACTAGCGTGGAAATATGACACTTGAGCAAATTTGCAACTTTGATCAAGGTGGATATTTACACAAATAATCCACTAGGTATGTGTTACTTTAAGTCGTTAAACTGTATTACGTCTTGTCTCGTTTTGCAACAGCAATGATAATCTCAAAGCTTATTTTCATATGCAGTTCATAATGATCCTGTATGCGCGTTCCGCGTGCATATGTACGTACTGCATATAAATTACCAAGTAAAAAATCACTATTGTAATGAAAAGCTGAAACTGGAACAACGTAAAATCGTAACATCCGCAAGTAAAATACTTCTTGAAGTAACTATACACGGTACATCCGCGATAAGGCATGAAAAAGCACTTATTCATAATTTAATGTATGTAAGATAAATAATTTTCCGCCTATAATCCGTCTTTTTCAGTGATCCGGCCATGCCGCCGGTCACGTAGAGGACGGATTAGCGAGGTTCTACTGTATGTGAAGTCAGACGAGACGTTCTTTTTTTTTTTTTATCAGGAAAGGAATTTCTTGCTGCTGCTTATCACAGGCGGTGACTGTGTTCGATACACTAACAGTCGTTTAGATACTCTAATGACAGTGCGATAAGTTCAAGTTACGTCCACACAAGGCAAAAGATTACATGCCAGAGCCAGCACCACAACAAAAGCCTGCAGCTCTTAGGCCAGTATTGTGCGCAAGGTCGACACACATTTGAAGCCAAGACGGTAAATATTGCGTGACAAATAGCCCAAAGCCGCCAAAGTTACTACTGTAATAGAAATAAATTTGTAAATTTTACTACTGGACAGAAAACTGAGACTGATAACTAAAACTGTTTTATTTCCACACGCCAATAATATTTTGATTCCTTCCACAGTTTATTAACATTTCCGTGGATCCGCTCACTTTCATGCGTCGATCAAGTGGAACTGTAAATTACAAGGAACGTAAATATGCTGGCAACACACACATTTCTATTTTATGCGAAGAAATCAAATAGAAAATTAATCTGATAATTAAAAGTTAAACATGCCAGAGATCTGGAACTATTTTTCCCACATCGCCGGTAACTGTACTGGGAGTACGTCAGTTAAAGACAATTACTTTTTTTTGTTGATTTAAAAAGGGCTCACTCACAGCAAACTGAAGACAGCTTGGCTGGAGCAGCGATAATGTAGTGCCATAGAACAGGTAAGTATACAGAGATGAAAACGCATATTCGGTCGGTGACTGGCCTTGCTGGGCCTGGAAACGAGTGTGTGCTGTAATTCGCTATTGCATTTTAAAGGAAGATTCCTTACTGGTCGAGCCGCCGCCTGGCAATCTAGCCCCCAGGCGCTGATTGGAAAAGCGGCGTTCCTCTGGCCAGAGGTGATTGACGGCGTGCGTGTCCGGAGATCACGAGGTTGCCTTTCCTTTGCAGGCTATTAAGTCCAAAGAAACCCCCTTCCTGTGGTTACATATCAACATTTTCAAATCAGGAACACTGTTCACAAACCAATTTCGCGCGTATTGTCCGTTACAGTATATTCACGGTAAAGCGAGCACTTTTGAAAGCCCTCTCATTACGAATTAAAGTCAATAAATGTATTTTATTTTAATTTTAGGCGTTAACTTCCGAGTGTGGTGAAATATACACTGTGCTCATTACTTACATGGCAATATTTACTTAAAAGGTGGTTAAATGATAGGAAATAACCGAAAGGATAAAAAATTGCTGAAAGGAAAAAGTAACTAGGGCCTCAAAAGTGCTCACTTTACCGTGAACAGAATATTATAAATGTGCAGAGTAAAGGAACGTCCTAGTGAAATAAGAGCGCTGGCAGGATGAGCAGAGCGTGCTAGTGCAGGGACCTCCCTAGTTGGCAATTGGATCTCATTGTAAGCAGTTGCGCATATCTTGATTAAAAAAAAAAAACAATTATAGAATATTTTAACGTTTTTTTTTCAGAGCAGACATGAAAGTCGATATTTTTTTCCCCCATTAATAAATTTGGTTATTGAAACATAAATATGATTCTTGAAAAGTGGCAGTCAGCAAAGATCGTTGTTAGTAGACCTCTCTTTCAGACTTTTATTCTACTACAAGACAGCATTTTAAACTGTAATGACAATGCTGAGTTTTTTCTGAACATATTGCTGTATTAAACCGCTGTTGTCATCGCTTACAATTCTGAGGAACAGAACACGCGGCGCTTGTTTATGCTAACGTCCGTCGCCGTCACAACGCTTCCTTACGGGTGAAACTGAAGTGACCTTAAGGCGTTAAACTTTTCTGTTTACTAGAAAGCCTCTTTAAACGCCGTTTTCCGCCGCGTATCGTGTAAAACCTTTAAGACACTTCGCGTCCTGTTTGTTTTTCTGTTAATTTTCGTCTGTGTAAAGTTACTGCCCCATTTGACAGCGCCAGTGGGGGGAATTTTGCTACCGTGATACTGAAAGTCTGTGATTATCCTACGTTCAGTAAAGTCGTGTCACAAATATGCCACACAGTCAAATGCAGAAAGAGGCAACAACGTTTCAGTCGTTTGCGCAAATGATTTTTATAATAAGACACTGTCTTTGGCTATCGATGTACTGAGGATCCCAACAAGGAAAATGCATGCCAGCATGTTTTCCAGCTTGTTTTAGAAGTTTTGTGATTGGGCAATACATTCCGGAGTAAACGTAACGGAGTTCAGGCGAATCACGGTCCGGCGGTGGCAAGAGTCGACGGAACATGGTCGCGCCATAGAAGAAACTAAACTAACTTGTTGCATGCACGGCAGAAAGTAGGCCTAACGACGGACAAGTTGCAGAGCTGTGTTTGGCACGGCTGACATCTGCGTGAAGTGGACATGGATAGTTGTCACCCTGTATATAGTATTGTAGTAGTCAAATGCACGAGACTCACCTGGGGGCGTGCTTCATGACGGACTCCGCGCCACAGCTACAGCAACCACACACACTCCCGCGGCAGTGACTGACTGTCGCACACTGAAGCGATACCACGGCCGCCTGCGCGCCGCGCCGTGGGCAAGGTCGCGCACTGCGCATGCGCGCACACTCGCTTCAACAAGCTTTCACCGCGCCGCACTCATCGCGCCCGCATCACTACGCGGTAGTGTTGCAGCATCACAAATGCGTTTCATTTACGAAACTATTTTACGTGCAAATACCAAAGATGAGGACGGTATGGTACTGTCAAGGTATCACACCTGCTATAAATATTATTTTGCAGCCCTCCAGCATTGTTAAAAACGTTTTTTTTTGTTAGACTACTAAGTAAAATATTGTGCGTTAAATAAGCGTTGTCGTGTATATGCTTGTCTCAATGAATAACGGGGTCTGAGAATACGATTTTTTTGTAGCAAAACTAAAAAGCTATTTTCTTCAACAACCACTTTTTTCTTTCATCCTATTCAGTGTGTCCAAAGAAGAAAATAATAGTGAAAATTGTTTAAAACAGCATTCCTATGGCATTTTTTTTACGCAGTTTGTTATGAGTCTTCTTTGAAGAGTAAACTCATAGCTATTAAAGGATAGAATAAGGAAATAGGTTAAGTAGTAGAGTAAGGACTTATAGTCGGAATTAACAATATCTTTACTTGTTATCATGGGTTCCTCAGAGTACATGAATAACAGTGTGAGTTTACGGTGGAAAGGAGAGAAGGAGAGAGAGAGAAAGAGAGAGAGGGATAGTGCAAGAGCAGGTTATTTAGGTTAGACGTGACATGATAATGAAAGAACTCACCCTAGTCTCGCACCCGGACCTCGTTGTCGGATGACGCCCTCGGACCTGGAGTTGGCTCGCCTATAGACCCACGTAGACTGCCTCGATCCCGGAGCTTGACGCCCTAGTTCACCCTTCTCGCCCCTCCACGTGTGTAATGACGTAGATCGATCTGATTGGCTCCGCAGACTGTGTTGAAGAAGAAGTGTCCTCGCAGCTTGCTCTAATTATGTCGAAATGCTCTTAGGCCAGCAGGACCTACATTTTCCTGTGCCTCTTTGCGTAACTCTCCGCCGGTTGCTGCAATCGATTCCGGTCCGATGTTATGCATTTCAGCGCGGCTGTGGCCTCTTTGTCGGCTTTCGCTTAGACAGCTGTTGCACAACGAGGCCAATCGTAACAAGTTTCATGAAGGAAAAAGAAAAAAGTACAACGTTTGTAACACTGAAATTATCTTTTGCTTTCTTTCTTTTTTTGACACACGTACATGTGGAAATCAGCAAATTGATATAAATATTTACTTTTGTAATAATTTCACAGTTTCACTTAACCGACGCATGGATGAAGTGACGATGCCTACGGGAATGTTAATGTTACATATGTGGAAGTATATACAATGCGCATAGAAGTATATGTTAAGGCGGCCGCCTAATGAAGGGTATGTTTGTGTGTGTGAGGCAAAACTCGAAGAAGCACTACGAAGAACGCCGACCGGCGTAGACTATACAGGATGATTCTAAAATCATGAGACAAACTTTGAGGGGTGGTAGAGCTCACTAAAACCAACTCTTATTGTAAAGGAATATATGGGCGGAAGTGACGCGTTGAGGCACAAACACAAAAATAACACATGAAATGCAACACAGTGTTTATTTACAACGTCGCCGCTAAAGGCCTTTTTACAGCAATGTTTATGATAATTGCTCAAAATTGCTACCACCGACAGTAATGCAAGCTTGGTAGCGTCGGTGGAGTGATTGGCGAACAGATACGCCGGGTATTTCACGCACGCCACCATTGTCAGCCAATCACGCCATATGTAGAGGTCGCCAAGCATGCGTGACTGTTGGTGGATGCATTTCCAGCAACTGTTTTAACATTTCCTGTACGGAATCGCTCGTTAAGTATGCTGCTAATGAACATTTTATGTTTCCGTTAATGTGTTATGTTTTTGTGTTTGTGTCTCAACGCGTCACTCCCTCCCATATATTACCATACAATAATTGTTTTTTTTAGAGAGCTCTACCACCCTTCAATGTTTGTCCCATGATTTTAGAATCATCCTGTATAAAGTGGCATCGCCTGTGCGCGCAAGAAGCCCAACTGGCGACTTTCAGTTGACGACTCACTCGTCTGAACGTGACGTCAAGCGGCGACTCTGTCATTTCATTGGACGCTACTCTGTAGCAAAGTCCAGTGCGCGCCTCTATCGTAGTTTCGCATGTGTCCGATTCGTATATTTCGAGATATAGCAGTCTGAAAATGGCGTTTTTCAGCTTCGTTGGAGGGCGTGAGCACAATTCTTCAAATGTGCGTAACGTCTTGAAGAGTACCGTTCCGTCATCGTCTGGAACGTATTTTCTTTTCGTAGGTAAACGTACTGAGGGCACGTTTAATAGCGTCGTCAAAAAACGCATTTTCGAAACACGCTGCAACGTGGTGTTGCAGGCGCCAGTGGGCGACCGCCTTAAGACGCTGTGCCGCCCCTTAAACAGAAATTATTCGTTTTAGCGCCATAACAGAAGAGTCGGGGGTCATTACCGAAGCTATTTCTTTACAGAAGCACAATTCATTACTCTCTGCACATGTTAGTAGCTTATTGATAATATGTGTTCCCTGGCTGTCGTTAAAAGGTGTGTATGAATTAATATATAAAATGTTGTATTAAGTTAGTTGTTGCATAAACATGCGTTATTATAGTTCATATGTTATGTCCGTAAAAATAGGCAAGGTTTTACTGTCGCATTTTTCAATAGATTCTCCTAAATGTGAATCAGGAAGAAATGAATGTAAAATGCAGTATGGCGGGCGACGCGGTCTCTCTGGCCAGGTTTTCAAAAGCGCTCGGGTGGCCGTGAGTCTACGCAGCTTGCGGCGCGCTGAACACGAGTCGGCGTACTGCGCAGCGCCATTGCGCAGGCGTGGCGTAGCACGTAGCGCGCTCTCTAGGAAACCCAGCGGCGGTGCACTCGTTCTAGGGCCGCGCCCAGGACTTCCGCTACGTCGGCGCACAATGCGTCACAAGGCATAACATTACAACATTCTCGCCATTAGTAGTATAATTGTGTTCCTTCTAGGCCAATGCATTTTTAACGGCAGCTGTGTGACTGTGGCTGTGGCTAGCGGTCTTCGGCTCGACTCGGACGAGATCGGTAATCTTCGGCTCGACTCAGGGGGTGCTCGGAAGCCGGTGACTCGGGTTTGTCGAACGTACCTGTAAGTGCTCGGCAGTTACACCCACTAATTCTTCAAGCATATGTTTGTTTCTGGTAGCCATATTGGTTTTATAGGCGTAGGTTATGTCAACATGTAAGTATTTTCGTTTTTGTCATTGTTATTTTCTTTTAATTCAAAATAAACACCACATATTAAATTATATGGAGCATAACATATTTTTCATTCCTAGATTTTATTCCTCAATTTAATTAGTCAATTTATAGTACAGTTACTATAGTTTCCATAATTTCGTTGTAGAATGCGCTGGTAACTCGTATTTTCACCATTTTCTCTTAGTGTGCTGATGGGGGAAAACGATGATGTGATGTCAAATTGCTCGCTCATGATTGGCTGTTGGTCACATGACATCTCGGGCTCTGCAGGTATATAAGGCGGGCAGATTCGCGCATCGTCTTAGTTCTTCGTCTGATGCGACAGGTGACAGATCGTCTTCTCTCTCCTGACCTTCTTAGCATACAGTTCGGTAAGCTTTTTTTTTATGTTCGGCTCTTCCATTAAATTTTGTGGGGAATTATTATTGTTCGTGGTTGTAATGTATTGCATATTGTATGGTGCAGATCCCTTATAGCTTTAAATTATCAGATCTATTAATCTGTTTTTTTTTGTCCTGCAGAGATCAAGATGAAGTTAGCATTTAATGGTGTGCCTGCAACATGCGTACCGACTTTATCTTCGGATGTACCATCGATCATTCCAGATGAGCTCCCTACATCGCCATCGATGCCATTGGTGGTACTCTCCACAGAATCAACTACATCCGTGCCATCTACTGGACCATTACATCGTTACCCATGCCGCTTCTGCAATAAAAACTTCGTGTTCAACCACGATGCTCGAACGCAGAAGAAGTATGGCTGCGAGAAGAATGCAAGTCGAGTGGTACACAGGTGCGCAGATTGTGGAGTGTTATTTACTAGACGCGACAGCTTGCAGAGTCATGCGAAAACCTGCATAGTGGCAGGACCTTCGCCTGCCAAAATTCACCATGTACAGTCTCCTTCACCACAGCGTTCGAGTGTACTTCCTACAAAACCAAGGGTTCACGATGAGCATGTGCCATCGTACCAGCTACCATCGCGCCCAAGAATCGTCGCAGGGTCCAGGACTGTTAATGACAATGGTTTCGTGGAGGCTGAAACGGCTTTCCGGAGTAATCTCAAGACATATATCGCTCAAAACAAGGATGATTCGTCAAAATATATTTGTAATTTTTCGATTCGCATGAAGAGTAATATCGTTCGCCAGCTCACTAAAGAAGTACAATATCAAGATCCAATTAAAGTCAACATTTTGCTGGAGTGTGATTATACGACCCCGAATTCTTTCGGCGAAGGCACAGAAAAAAGAGCTTTCAAAACTGCGAATGTACCAGTGTACGAGACTGATGAAATCCAAAAAGTTATAAGATCCTGCATAGGAAAAATATGTGAAGAGGAAGAAATATACAAAGAACGTGATTCGGGGTGGACGCTGTCAAAAGCTAATCAACTGCAGCTCCGAATAAACAAGCTGGAACCACTTTGCGACTCATATTATATCGAGCTGCCTGCAGGGATCAAGAACTTGAAGGGCCGTGATTAATCAACAAAACACCAGTGACCACATGTGCTTTAAATGGGCCATTCTGGCACATTACGTGGAAGGTGAACACTTGTGTAGCGTTGACCACCGCTATCACGAACAGGAAAAAAAAATTGATTTTCTCAGAGCTGAAGTTCCCTACACCACTGAGACAAACTAAAACTTTTGAGAATGACAACCCTGCTGTTTCGGTCAGAGTGTACTCACTCAGCGCTGAGGAGAAGATTGTACCTGCACATGTGGCAAAGAAAGAGAAGCCAGACCATTTCGACCTATTGCTTGTGACGGCCGAAGATGGGAACACCCACTATTGCCATGTAAAAAACGTTTCCCGGATTGTAAGATCACAATTGACGACCCACCATGGTGAAATTCATATATGAAAGCACTGCTTCACGTATTATCATGCTTTGCCAAGATGCATGGGACTGTCGGAACAGCAGTGTCTGGAAAATTACAGCAAATATTGCAAGGGAAATGCCCTAGCCAGAATCGAGATGCCACAGCCGGGAGATTATGGTAGGCCACCAGTAGTGCGTTTATGTCCATGTGGACGATATTATCCCTGTAAGACTAACAGCAACGCTGAGCCAGGACCCTATCATATACACAGGGGAAGATGCAGAGAAAAAGAGAATGGAGGCGATTACAGATAATGACAGAAAAGTAAAATATATTCACGCCACATAAAAACCGATAAAGCCACTCAACCCCACCAGAAAATACACTGAAGAGCCAAAAAAACTGGTACACCTGCCTAATACCGTGTAGGGCCCCCCGAGCACGCAGAAATGCCACAACACGACGTGGCATGGAATCGACTAATGTCTGAAGGTATGCAGGAGAGAATTCACACCATGAATCCTGCAGGGCAGTCCACAAATCCAATCTGCGCCAATTTGAGAAAGGGTTGCACTTCTGTTACGTTTAATGATTCTCGTCAGTCGTCGTTTGTCCCGTTCTTTCACGATCTTTTTCCGGCCGCAGCGATGTCGAATATGTGATGTTTTACCGGATTCCCGATATTCACGGTACACTCGTGAAATGGTCGTACGCGAACATCCAAATGTTATCGCTACTTCGGAGATGCTATGTCCCATCTTTCGTGCGCAGATTATAACACCACGTTCAAACTCACTTAAATCCTGATAACCTGCCATTGTAGCAGCAGTAACCGATCTAGCTGCCGACCGCATCGTGTTACTCTGATTGGTTCCATACCTCTGTTATCTGCATACGCACGCCTATACCAGTTTTTTTGGCTCTTCAGTGTACTATATATGCCAGAGCGACAAGGTGCTGCTATTGCGCTGTCCGTTCACGCATGACAACCACAAGGCGAGAGACGACGGCCACTTCACCGGGCGGTACATCGGGCCCACTTACACCAGCTGCAATTTGCTGCGCCGAAGACCGAGGAAACTATGCTGTATTTTTCCATAACCTGAGCTACAGTGAGGATTGCATCGTAAGACAGCTGGGCTATGATACGAAAAAAATTTTTTTGTTATTCCACACACGAGCGAAAAATTTATCACATTTTCAAAGCAGACGGGAGATAGATTTTCTATCCAGTTTGTAGATACTTTCCGGTTCATGGCCTGAAGTCTGGGATCCCTGGCCGAGTTTTTACCACAGAATAAATTTACAACCCCGCAAAATTTTTCAGTGCCAGCAAACTGCCTCTCGTCATGTGAAATGTGTATTTCCATGTGGTCATGTAGAGAGCTTGGAAAAGTTGGATGAGCTGCAACTGCCCTCGAAAGAGGAATTCTATAACAGGCTGACGGGCTCTGGGATCAGCGATGAAGAATACGCCCATGCCCATGAAGTATGGGAAATGTTCAACTTTGCGAACCTGGGCAAGTATTCAGAATTGTTAGTGGGTCTTTAGTTCCATCACTGGGGGAGTAGAGGTACAGACCCCCTTTCCTATCACATAGCTGACATTTGTCTCGAAAAATACTTATTCTGTCTTCAAAATAGCTCAGTATTAGTCCATGTGTATGTCAATATACGAACTTGACTGTGCACACTACGTCAGCACCCCAGGATTCACATTCGATGTACTTGAAGACGGACAGGGGTAAATATAGAGCTTCTAACCGATTTCAACATGCATATGTTTATTGAAAATGGAACTCGCTGTGGCGTGACACAGTGTATAAGGCGACATGTGGTGGCGAACAGTTCCTACGCGCCCAAGCTGCTTGATTCAAGCAAACCCCACCACGTTTTTGCAATACTTCGATGCCAATGAGCTTTACAGGTGGGCCGTGTCGCTACCATTGCCAGCACGCAACTTCAGGTGAGTCGACACCAACATCGATACCACGAGTATGCCGGATGAAGATGATGCTGTTTATATTCGTGCACCCCACAGCCCTGCACGAAGAACATCGAGATTTGTCATTACTACCAGTTACCCAGTGTCCCCAGGCTCCAAACATACGAAATTAATAATAACATTAGAAAATAACAAACACTATATCGTACATTACCGTAACTTGAAATAGGCGGATTGAAGGTTACGAAAATTCACGGAGTGCGAGATGTCGAGCAAAGTCCCTGGCTGAAACCTTACACCGAGCTCAACAGTGTGAAACGTCAGGCAACCAACAGCTATCTCGAGCAAAGTCCCTGGCTGAAACCTTACACCGAACTCAACACTGTGAAACGTCAGGCAACCAACAACGATTTAGAAAAAGAATTTTTTAAATTGGCCAATAATGCAACTTTCGGAACATTGATGGAGAACAGAAGAAAATGCCAAAAAATGGAATCGGTATGTAATGAAAAGCGACTTTAAAAACTGGTAGCCAAGCCAACGCTTCTAGACCGAACAATTTACGAAGAAAATCTTTCCCTGTTTCGCCTGCAACACAAAGCCATACTGCTTGATGAACCTATTTTCGCCGGCTTTTCAGTGCTCGAGCTCTCAAAAACATTAATGTACAGATTCCATCATGACCTCATGAAGGTCCAGAAGTGTGTGGTACATAATAAAATATTAAACGACCAAAAAACAATGCATGTGACTACGAACGCAAAATGACCACATCAACATGCACTGCATGCAGAGACTGTAAATAAATTATCTCTGTATTGCTCTGATGACTAGAGACTCATACGTGAAGATGGTGTACATACTTTTCCTTATGGTTACGTAACATAGATTTTTTTCGATGTAAATATGAAACTGCAGACTGAATCGTGTATATAAAGAAGGCCTACAACTGACTGAGGAATATGGANCCTATTTTCGCCGGCTTTTCAGTGCTCGAGCTCTCAAAAACATTAATGTACAGATTCCATCATGACCTCATGAAGGTCCAGAAGTGTGTGGTACATAATAAAATATTAAACGACCAAAAAACAATGCATGTGACTACGAACGCAAAATGACCACATCAACATGCACTGCATGCAGAGACTGTAAATAAATTATCTCTGTATTGCTCTGATGACTAGAGACTCATACGTGAAGATGGTGTACATACTTTTCCTTATGGTTACGTAACATAGATTTTTTTCGATGTAAATATGAAACTGCAGACTGAATCGTGTATATAAAGAAGGCCTACAACTGACTGAGGAATATGGAGACGGAGCCCGCACCTTTGTCATCATATCGCCCACAGCATCGTTAATGCAGCAAGACTTTGACTACACTGCGCAAAGACATGAGAAGATTGGATGGAATTCATAAATTCCATGCAGCATTTTGAGAAATGCAAATCTCTCATATATGGAATATTTGAAAATAAATACATTTTTTTTGTCTCATACTTTCGGGGTTTATTTATTTAATGCCATGTCCTTCACCGGTTCCAGCAATACACCATGGAATGTTTTGGGCATACGACTACGAAACATTTTTTTAACATTCTGCCAGTTCATTACTGTCAAAACAGGCGGAAATGAAACCACATAAAGAAGGGGTAAATTTGTTTCTTTAATCGATGAATGGGCCTGAAAGAATATATATACGTTCCCACGAAGTTCCACAGATTTCAAACATGTTTTTTTGTTGTTGTGGGTTAGACCACTCTTCCCGCTTTCACGATAAACTGGCTTCGATGACCAGCAGGCCACTCTAGAAGTTACATACATGAGAAAAACGTGTGCATGTAGCAGTTGGTCGCTAGGTTTCAATGCGATAATTTTCTCTCCTTTTATCATGTCATTCCGATACAGCTCCATCCATGCCTCGTCTCACTCACTGGTGCTCACTGTTGGACACAGTCCAAATCTCTGCAATAATATACCGGTGTCACGTAAATGCTCCAAATTTCCTTTCATGTGTGAATATTTTTATATCTTAAATCTTACGTTTTGCGGGTCGTTTCATATGTTCTACAAAAATGTATTTCTTTAGAGAGGTTTGTTGTTTAAACTACACAGCAGTTTTTATGTCATTCCTTATATTATATAAAAAATGCATTCCTCTAGGGATTTTTTTATTTGAACACTCTAGTATTTGCGGATGTAACATCAATCAATATATTCTAAAAAAATTCTCTATGGATACGCATCACCTAATCTCCGAGCAGAAACCTGATATTACATACTCAAAAGAAAAGCATACAAATATGCCATAAAATATTTCGGAAAGAAATCGAATATAAAGGCATCACAATCACGACATTAACGTAATCACGATCATGAAGATGCAGTTGTAAAATAGGCCCAAATCAGAGTTTCCTTAAAAATCTCTGTTGGAATTGCATCCAGTCACATCCATTCATCAGGTGATAATGCTATAATCTCCTTACGCCCTCTGCTGAAACACATAGCAAAAAATAGCTTTGCAACCGATATTTTCATTCCATATTTATTAATTTTTTAAAACCTTATACTTTCTATTAATTTCAAAAAATATTTCATGTTAGATGATTGGTGTCTTTACTACACCTACAGTCAGCAAAATAAAGTAATAAATGATTAATTTATGCTAATCTTACATGATACAAAAGCCCCGTCCTGTGATGCTTGCCTCACCGCAAATGCATATCTTAAAATGTGTTCGATATTAAAGTAGACGTAAAAATGTAAACCGAACTCAAACGCTATATTAAGAGACGTTACAAAAGTTACAGTAAAGAAGAAATTTTCACATGAGTATGACCCAGAGTTCCACAGCGGTCATCGTAATTACAAAGGGGGAACGGGCCCCTACAACCTCAACGGTTTCTATGCCCGTGGATACCTTTTCTTACCAGTATAACAAATAGAACACCAAGACTTGAACGGAATTGGCGTGATCGTCTACGTGCGAGAATAAATTTCCATCGTAGCTGAAATGATTCCGTACGCCTTCGTGATATGCAACTTGTTGTGCCCACATGTACGTATCGCTGCGGACTCCCAGCGTTTTTATGCCTTACTTCAAATGAAATGTAAAAAATACTAGATGAATTTTCCAAACATTTTGCTACGAGGATATTTTTGTTTATATTAGTGCATATATATTAATTCCGACATGTTTTATGGTAACGCACGGTGTTCCTTCCCTCAAGTAGCCACCTTGTTAGTGGGTCTGCAGTTCCATCACTGGGGGAGTAGAGGTACAGGCCCCCTCTCCTATCACATAGCTGACATTTGTCTCGAAATATACTTATTGTGTCTTCAAAATAGCTCAGTATTAGTCCATAGATGTTTCATGAATATTTTTTCATTTTAGCTGCCATAATATTTCTGGCCACCATGCGTAGTCAAATTCTCCTGTCATGTCTAGGAAAATTTCTAGGACATATGTCTGTGATGAAAGTTCCACCTTTTTCATAACTTTGTCACAGCGCGGGAGCACCTGCAGGAAACCCCACCACTCCATGACAGTGACCTTCAACTCCCCGTCCTTCCATTCTACTCATTTAAGCAAAATGAATCTTACCAAAAAGCTTCAAGCAGCAGAGTTGAAATAGCAGAGTACTAAAAAATAACGCAGTCGCAATAAATTGCGAAAATTTAACCATCCCCTGATATGAATTGGAATACAATATAATTAACCCCCAAAATTGTGAGAAATTATTCAAAAACTGTTAGTTTTCTTCTCCTTTTTCTCCGGGCATATTATTTTTATTTATTTATTTCATAAAATGCCTATATCTAAATTACAAACATTATAAAAATGCAAACAGCCAAACAGGTTTTAAAATACAGGCTGAGTATAAAAAAATACCTCAACTTTGAAGGTTGTAGGTTGTTTGGTTTTTATATTACGGACCTTTAAAGTTGGGGTATTCTTTTATACTCATCCTGTATGTTACAATTATAATGTTCGCTATGAAATAACAAGAATTTCCTTTTAATAATGGGCCCCCATAGCAATACAAATTTACCGCAAATATTATGAAATTGCAAAATTATCGAGTGTATAAAAAACTTATCTTAAAATTTTCCCTATACATGCCCTATAAAATGCCCTCATGAAACATGGCAGGATATGCCTTCTGCCAAGTTATAATGTTCTCATCGTGAGGTCCCTATCCATTTTCCCTCCCAAGACGAAAGAAAACCCCTTTGATAGTCGGGAAATACGTTGACCAGGGTGCTGAGGAACATCCCAGATGGTTTCGTTGTGGTTCGAGTCCAGTAACATTCAAATCTTGACGACGTCGAAGGTAGCGTCGGACGGTTGCTAGACGCTGGAAGGAGGGTTGGCATCGGCTTGGTGAGGGGTGGGGGCAGCCTCGAGCCTCCGCCGACAGTCAGCGCTCGCCTGCCAAGCCGCGCCGCCGCACCAACGTCGACGACGACTGACGTCTGACGTGTCACCGACTAAGTAAGCCTCAGCTCCCTCGTCGATCTATCCCCGTGTTAGGACGTACAGTTTCCTGCGCTGATGTTAATGCTGGATGTACGGTGTTCCAGCTCCGTCACATCTCCGAGGACTGCTCTCTCTGTACCACCGCCTCTCCTGAAGCCACACTGTCGCTCTCGTAGTCCATCTGTAGCATACATCAAATTTATTAATCAGTGACTACATAATTTTGCTCATCACTGGTAATAATGCTAACAGTCGATGCGATTTGGGACCTTGGGCTCCTTTTCTCCGGATTTTCCGAGTACTCTTGGAATGCCTTTTTTGTCCATATTCTTGGGAAACACCATCGTTTCAGTCCATCATTGATTATTTTTAGTAGATATTATCTTATTCGATGATAAACTCTTTTAATAATTTCTGTTTATGTATTATCGTGTCCTGGAACTTTCCATAGTTTTATAACTTTGCTTACCTGCTCAAGTTCTTCCATTGTAAACTTCAATGTCAACTCAGTTTCTGACTGTATTTTCATTGCATTCCCTTGCCCTTAATGCATGTCATATTCATTTTCAATGCTGCCCTCCGGTAAAAGAGACTTTAATAGTTCTTCTGAATTGTTTTGCATATCAGTAATAGTTCTTCCAACAGCCTTAATGGTCTTCACGACTTGTTTGACTTTCAGTTTGTGTTATATACATGTCCCCATGGGGTTTCATTCTCCTTCTCAGTTATAAACTTTCTTCAGTTGATTTTTTTCTATTATATTCTTACATTATCGACTTTTTATTTTGTATTCGTCTGCTATTATTCTTCTTCTGTCTTCGTCTCGTTGTCTCTTCAAATTTCTTCTTATCTTTCTGACCTTCTTTCCAAGTAGTTGTAATTCACCATCCCACCAAATATTTAGTGGGACTCCTAGTACCGAGGTTTGTAGAATCTTGTCACATGTCTCCTGGATTGTTCTTAGTAGGTCTTATGTTCTCTGGCGTAGATCTTCCAAAGTTTCAGCTCTGTATTTTTGGAGTTTCACCATTAACACTTCATTGAATCTTCTCCAATTAGCATCATTGTGTACGTATCTTGTTGTCTGATTGTCTTCGCTTCTTCTTTCACGATTTTCTTCTATCTCAGCGATACTTAATCTGTTATCGCTGTTTGAGGCTTCTGTAACAGTACAAAATTCAACAAGTCTGGCCACCTTCTCCGTTACAACAGTAATGTCCAGTATAGTTTCCGTGCCATGTGCAGTTGAAACATGCGCGGGAAAGTTACCCGGTTGATTCGCGATATGGAGACTGTTCGCTAAAAGGAAACGATCAACCGCCTAGCCATGGTCGTCCATTTATTACGCATACCATTCTCTTTATTAAGCATCAACATCAGCTCCAATGACCAGCTTTGTGACTATTGCTTCGTCACAGTTAGTTGTCGGTGATATTTGGTTTACTTATGCTGAGGTTGGTAACACCAGCTGTCACCTTTTATATATAATGTTCAGTATTATTAACACAAACTGGCTGTGTTCTATTTATATTTTTATTAACGCTGTGTATTCTTTTTACAAATATGTATTGATTATATTCAGTAGATATGTTTCGTGCAATCATTATAGTAGACAAGTCGTATGTGTGGTTGGTTACGGGAGTCGCCGCTTGGCACACGGGACTACCACGGCACCTAGCGCTAGGTGCCGTGGTAGTCCCGTGTGTCGAGCAAGTCTCGCTTGGGTCGTCGGAGAGCATGCTAGTGACGTGAGGCGGTCGTCGTCATAAGATATCTCCCAGGTGGTATAACGCCGCGAGTTACCAGCAAGACGCTAACGGACTTCGAAAGTCAAGTCTCTGTGAACCGTTGACGTGTTTGGTGACCGGGCGTGGTAATGCGGGCCTGACTTACGTCGGTCGTTGCCCGGCCAACGCATTAGTTAAAATGTCCAAAGAAGTGTGACTTTCGATACGCGAACTAATTCAACACGAAACGTTCCTGCGAGTTGGGCCCGGAGTCAGACGCGCTTGGCGGTTGTACAGTTTACAACTGCGCCGCCCACTAGGACTCACGCTCATATTGTGGGAATTGTAAATGCGGAACGGACTAAAGTGCACGAGTTGTTCTGCACGAGTTGTTCGACGCATCAGATGGCGTAGGTGCCTGTCTGCCGGCCCGACATGGAGGCCAAGCCCCGGTGTCCAGCGAGGGGGCATTCGCCTTGTCTTCGCAACATGTGTCAGTTATACTATTCACTTACTCACCTCTCCTATTACGCCCATAGGAATGCGAGGGCGGTCTTGTAATGCACGCGCGCACGTCGTTCCTTGCACTACATTGTGAGAACTTAACATAAGCGCGTCCACAACTTATTTTCATAATGAACTGCAACGACATTTATTGGAACAATTAATGTCGTTTAGAGATGTTTTTGTAGCATTTTTTTTTAGCAGTAATTCCTTTACTATGAAACCCCTATCGTGTTGAATTCTCGTACCAAGATATCGAACCTGCAGATAGGGGTTAGGGAAACAGAGTTAGATATTAGCCTTACCAATGTTATACAGGTTGAGGACAGTTTGAAAACGCTAACCAAGGTTGTTGGTGATTTCGGCTTCTCCCTGCCTAGCACTTGTATCACTTCGACCCACATCTGTAAGTGTATCCGTATGTCATCCAAATATTGTAATCAGGAGCTCATAATATAAATTCCATTGGGACTTGTTCGTATTTGGACACATACGTATGTGATGTTAAGTATTTTATGAGCTCATATTTATTACTCCATAATCGGGTGTTCGAATCCATATTGCTGCCATTAGTTCATCGCTAGTTGTTATTACTCGTCCTGGAATCGCTAATATCTTTCATCGCTAGGAGTACGGTTCTTGCGTAAGTATCACATCTAGGTTTCTTTCGTTGGCTATAGTTACCATCTCTGCAGTAGCTACTGTATAATGTTGCAAGTTAAACTGTTCTATTCTTAGGATGTGTTCATATGTTTCTATAGTCGGTCTCCTCCACTTCCATTGCAAAGGCTTTTGTATAGAAAGGACAATGTAACGACTTAAAAATGGCCTTTTACCAGTGAAATAAGATTTAACAATCTTATGTAAGACTTTGTTGCATAAAAATATTCCATGTATGTAACACAATAATAAATACATTGATTGTTTTATTTATAGTTTATAGATTAATGTTTGCAGCAAAGAGAAAAATCTTTTCACCAAATACATCCCCCCTCCCCCGGTTACATAGAATTGGCACTAATCTGCCAAATAACTAGGTGGGTGTCTATTCCTATTAGATCTTCGAACAGTAGTTACATTAGTGGCAGTGCAAAGAAGAGAACGACTTGACTGCAATGCGTCTGAAAGCAGACTCCCAGTCTGCTGTTATCGTGCCTTTTGATTTCAGGGCCAGCATTACTGATTTCCAAATAATGCCATTATACCTGTCTGCTTAACCATTACCTTGAGAATTGTAACTGGACGTACGGCTGGTGGCAATTCCTCTTGAAAGTAGAAATGATTTTAGCTCATACGACATGAATGACGAGCCTTGGTCCCTATATATATGGGCAGGCATTCCAGAAACAGAGAACAGTTAAAATGGGCATTTGATTATAGCAGATCCAGTCACATCAGCTAATGGGAAAGCAAAAGGGAATCTGTAGTCGTCCACTATTGTCAGCAAGTGGCAATTCTTAGAGCTTGGAGGCAAACGGCCTTTGAAATCAATGTTCAGCCTCTCAAAGGGTCTCGTAGCCTTGTTAAGCTTACAAGGATTTTCTTTGCAAAATCTAGATTTCAATTCAGTGGAAACTTGGCAGGATGAAGTCATCTCGCTTATATCATCAATCGAGTATGGCAAACTTCGACACCTCACAGAATGGGCCATACGTGTCACACCAGGATGACACAGGTAACTATGAAGATCTAGTAAAGTATTACCACCAGATGTGGAACCACAAATTCTAGAAATGGTATCTGCAACTGTGTTTTCTTTGCCAGGTCGATACACTATATCATTGCTAAAATATGTCCCTAACTAAATGTATCTCAAAATCTCGATACATTTCCACAGAACCACTTTGTCCACAAATGTTTCATTTTCATACAACACTTTGTCCACATTCGTGTTATTTGTTCGAGAAATCACTTTGTCCTACCCTCGTGTATTGGCCGCCATCAAACTATACAGAAAACTGTACTGAAATGCGCTTTGTCCTGCCCCTTCTAACTGAAAGTGTGTTTCTCAAGTTATCCTCGAAGGTTTCGTCAAAGTTTTTATTTCTCAAGTAACAAGGTTGACAAGGATAAATTCATATTGAACTACTTTTCTGGTGAAACGCCAAAACGACAACGATTTCATCTAGAAGGTATGAAGTACAAGAATAAACAAGTTTGTTCGAAGTATTTTATGCCTCGTTTCTAATCAGAAAAAGGCACAACTTTGTTAAGGGTTTGTCAGAACTGTTTTGCGCATGTTCTTCACATAGGAAAATACAGTAAAAAATGGTCAGCAAAAATGTTCTTACATACAGGGATGGCTCCTATTGGAAATAGAGGCGGTAATACACATTCACATAAATACACTGTAAAATTACATTTGGTTACGAAATACATGCAGTCATTGCACGCTGTTGAGGCGCATCATTGCAGGTCGAAGAATTCAAAACGATTTTATCTTCCTGGTAGACTCAGTATCTAAAAACTCTGGCGAACTTTCAATAGTAATTGCAATCTTTAAGTACAGAGTGAATTTTTCAGAAAAATATTTGTTGAGGACTTCAACATAATTTTTTAAAACACCAGCCACGTTACATGTACTTATATTGCCTACAGATAAATCATCAAATGAAAGAGGCATCTCGGTTAGGTGGGATTTCCAAACAAGTGAATGATTTGTTCATAGCAAAGCGAGCCCGTAAGCTAAGAGCAAATTCATTTTATCAACTACTCAGAGAAGAATAAGAGGGTAAACTGACATTTTAATTTGACTGACAGAAAAAAAACACGGTCTTACCGAAACCTCCTGACTAAACTAGTTACTCTAGTCGTCAAATTAGTGGGTGTAATTTTACAATCTGTCAAGGGACCTCAAAATCTCCATAAAACCAAATTAACACATTAATTCATTCATGGCCTGAGAATGAGTTTCCGAAAGCTCCCGATCAGATAGCCTCTGCTGTATTCAATAGGTACACTACAGCTATGCCAGCTATTAATACAGTTTGTTTGCTCGCGGGCGGCTGCAGTGGCCCAAATGAAAGTTCTTCTCTTATTGGAATGACTTACACATGGCTCAGTCAAGCTCCATAAAACGTTCGGCAAGTTCTATTGTTTTCACCCATCACAGGTCACTCTTACATTCCACCACATAGAATGTTTGGTAGGATTGAAAAATAATTTAAATAAACGTGTCCTGATGAATATTACAACATATTTAGCCATCATACGACTTTGCTTGGTCCTTCAAAACATTCTCAATTTCATGATTGGAAGAAAGCTGATAAAGCCAACACGTTAATTGCATTTCAGATTTTCTCAATGTAGGAAATTAATTTTGACGAGATCAAGTAAGAACCCAGCATCTATTTCTGTTCGATGTGAGTGTTTTTACAGAACAGCTTTAGGACAAGGTAGAAGTGTTTTAAAACGTGGTTTCACACTCAAAGATTTAGCACCTATGGTTTTAGAATCCGGAGCACAGATGAAATACAGTACGCTGAAGGACATAAACGTTCTTTTGTGTAAACATTTCGGGAGCAAATGGAAAGAAACCGAAAATAAATTTAACTTCTACTTGCAATTATTTCAGTCTGTAAGTGGTGACTGTATCTCTACAAACAACGAACGCGAAAGTGAAGCAGATGATGAACCAAAGGAATAATCACAAGAACTGAGAATATAGGTAAACGATGTAACTCCCACTGTTAAAAAAATGTTTCAATGCTTTCATGAAAATTACTTCAAAACAGTTATTTCGTTTTTATTTTATTTTATTTTTTGGAAAACTGCTGTATCTTGGAAAATGCTTTATTTTATAGTTTTTTGGCCAACACTGTCATAATACAATAAGAAACAAATAACCTTGTGAAAATATTTGTTTCCATAATTCACTTTGTCCGACCTGTACTGTTCCAAATCTCACTTTAGCTTATTTATTTTTATCTTCTTTGTAGGTATTAACTGCTTATTCAAACCAAACAGTTTGGTAAACATTCCATCCGTCAGAAGTTATTCAGAGTCAAGATACACCTTTTTTCGTCTTTTGTCGAAAATTACTTATACAGGACGAAGCGGTGTTTGGAATTGGTCTACTCGATTTTATAATTATTTTTATCTTGTTAGCATGTAGATTATCTAACATGAATGATACCGATTTCTGCTCGGTAGCAAGCTGAAAGTGGTGTCCTATAAAATAACGCCTCCATTTCTTAAAGGCCTCAACCAGAGCATATGCTTCTTTTTCCACTGATGAATGTCTCTGCTCTGACTTTGGCAGTGTTCTTGAGAAGAATGCAACACGTCTTCCTGCTTGGTTAAGGGCAGCAGTGATTGCATGGTCAGATGTAAGGCGTAGGATGTCGAAATATGATTTTTTTTATTTTTTCATCAATTTTATAAATTTTTAAGTTTTTATATTTTGGTTCAGCGTATAAATTTTCATCCTGTAGATAAGTTAATATCCTATCAGAGTCACATGTTTAATTATTTTTAAACTTCTATAGGTTTCATTCCAACAGTTCTATGATTTGTATTATTATATTCTTTTATGAAAGCATCTAAATTATCAATCCATTTATATTTACCATTCAAAACCAATTTTTTACACATTTTGTTTTTTGAATATCTATTAAATATTTTAACTAACTAGCTTTAAGTTCAAAAAGTTAAATATATTTAATATTAAATCTTTTAATTAATCCTTAAAATTTTTATTACAAAATTATTGACTTTTTCTGTTTGTATAAGTGGTTTTCTTGTTTTGAAAATTACTCAAAAGCTTTTATAATAAATTTACTAGATTGATCTTTAGTGGAATTAAAAAATAATATTTAGAAAAAACATCAATAATAGATTAATATAAATTATTTATTTTGAAATACCTTTTAAATCTCCAGAATCCATTTTAACTAAATCGGATTGCCATAAATAATCAATTTCAAATTAAATAACTTTACTTCAAGGAAAAGTTCTTCTGATTGGTTTATGTAATGCATTAACTAAACTCTTTCAATGGGCAATTTATTTATATTTTTTTAGAACATTGATTTTTCTTTAATATTTACAGATTGATCAGATAATCTTATGCATAACTATACCATTGTTGTGTTTTCTAATCTTATATTGTTATTTCCAGTCACTTTCTTAAATTTGGAACACAAAGTTATACCCATTTAATAAAATATTTTTTAAGTACTTCTTTTAAAATGATAAACATACAAATATTTGTTTTAAATCCTTAAAATTTTTGTTTACCATCAGCAAATTTAAAAGTAGTTTGAGTTCTATTTTTATAGCAAATAATTAAAAAAAATCTATATCAAGGCCTCTTCTAACTATTCTTAAAAAAATGGGGTTTTATAAATCTGTATTGTTAAATCAAATAAAAATTACCAAATCCTCTAAGTGATATAAATATTTACTAGTTTTTCCTTCTTATAATTTTCTAGTTACATATTATTCATTTTGTTCTATTTTATTGAAAGTAATCTAAATTCATAGCATTGTTTAAAGCAACAAAGCAACAGGATTGGCGACATTTGTTAATATTTTGTCTTGTTAACCATTAAAGTTTGTAAAATAACGAATGATTATAAGTATCCCTTTAAATTCAAATTGTGTTTTATGGTTGTATACTATTATTACAGTAACAATTACATTGAAATGATGTGATTTTATTTTGAATATCTCTTATGCTATTAGTTAGTGCAATTATTTTAGTATCTAAAATGTTGATACCAAATAGTTTATTTATTTTTATTTTCTCAAGATTATTTTCAACTTTTTCAATTTAATCATTAACATTTTTATTTTTTATCCATTCTTTAAAACAATTCTTTGGTTTATCAAAATTTTTATTTAATCTCTGTGATTAAACCATTGACCATGGTTGCATATTTGAATGGAAGATGTTATGTTTTGGCTAATGCATGTAAAATAATTATTTAAATGATCAACTTTTAAGTATATGGTTGTATCACAATATTTAGTAATATATTGATTAAGAATTGCAAGTTAATTTTTAAAACAACACATTTTTGAAAATTATAAAATGAGTAATTTTTAATATAATTTTTTAATTCATTAAAAAAACAATGTTTTTACTAAAACGGGATATTTTATTATCGATTTTATAAGAACTTTTATCTTTCATTTTTCTATTAATAAATTTAAGTCATTTATCGATGTCTTCCAATTGTTTATTTTAAATGTAAATATTTAATTAAGTTTTTAAACCAACATCTTTTTTAAATTTACTGAAATGTTTATTTTTAATATTATTACATAACCCATATATTAAAGATATACCTTTTTAAAAATTATTAAAATTTTTTACTTTTATATAATTACTTAACACAAATTAAAAAAAAATATATTTTTTAAATTTATAAAACCAGAAAGAAACGCAAGTACCCATTTATAGAAGAAAGAAAACAAGCACAATCAGAGAAAATTAAGATGTACTGGGCAGCAAGAAAGCTAAACCAAAATGGTTCATCACGCTCCTAAGATGGGCAAACTTGAAAAAAAAAAAAACAATGGATAAATTGAAACATATTTTGCTAATTGCATAGGTATTTGAATACATTTAATTTTTCATAAATTCATAATTTTGATTACCGCAGTAAATTTTAAGTTTTTCTTGGAAAACATATGGATCAAAATAATTTTTGGAATAAGTTATTTTATCATAAATTTAAAATTATTTACCCAAACTACTGATCAATAGCTTACCGAATAAATCTGTCATATAATAATAAATGACAAGGTATAACAGAATGGAACTTTGAATTATATCATCTTAAAAAATTAATAATATTATTTTTCAAATAATTTAATAACTCATTACACATATTTCCAAAAAAAGATTTATAGTAATAAATATCATTATGTTTCTATAACAACAAACCCAATGAGTTCCAATATTAAAATATATATCTAATTTAATTATAATACGTTCATTTTTATTAATTTTTATTGGTAATTCATCTATCAATATTTTAACATGTCTAAAAACTTTCATTGTTAATTTTTTAAATGTATATTTTAATCAATGTTAGATAAAGGAATTTTTTTTCACATTTTTGCGGTCTTCCTTAAATTTTTATTTGTTATAACACTTTGTCCAATTTGATTTTCCATAGACAAATTATGACTTTGTTCTTCTAATTATTTTTTATTTTTTATTCTTTCTACTTCTTTTATACAGAATTTCTAAAATTGGAATTAAAATGGTAAAAAAACACCGCGATGATTTAGTCCATTGCCATTTTTTTCAGTTATAATTTTTGTATTTTAGGCACTGGTAAATTTAATCTTAATAATTTGTTTTCTTTCAATTTTTATTTCTTTAATTTGTTTTTTGTTAATTGTTTATAGATAATGAAATATTTTATTTGACTAACTAAAATATTGAAAGCAATATTTTAAAATTTAATTAGTATAAAAATAGCTTGTTTATACTTAAAAAACATTAATAAAAATACTTTAAACCCGAGCATTTCACCCAGGTTTGAATTTAAAATGTTATATTTAAATTAATTATTTTCAATTAACACATTTTATTACCCAAAACAAAATTTATTTTAGTACAAATACTACCAGAAACAACTGCTCATGCTAGTTTTTCTCCTGTAGAAGTATCCTTATCTAACGAATTTTGTTGCATAATTTTTGTAAAATTGTATCAGCTTGATCCTAAATCATTAGGAATTATGTAAGCAAGAACATGATACATATAATCTGTATCTTATTTATTCACTCATTTATCACCTTTTTATAATCATTCATTTAATTTAGTATATTGACCATAATAATTAGATACATGCAAATGCATTTCTGATAACATTAAATTATAAAATGCACAGTTTATTATTCGTTTGCCTAGATGTTCAGAATTCCAAAAATAATTAGGAATAACATTTAAAAAACTTATTAGACAAGGAATGCCTTATAGATCATTACCAACAAAATCAGAAATTTTGTTATTTAATATATTTATTATACAAATTTTGCAGTATAATAAATTTTATTTCCAGCATTTTATTTATAACTGATTATTAATAATCGATTAAGTAATTATCTGGCATCATTGATACATATTTTTCTATAAATTATTAGTTTGTAATTATTTGGTCAGATTTAATGTTCTTTTTGAATATGTTTTTTCTGGAGTATTATATTCTGAGTAAGAAATTGTATAAAAATTTGATTTTATAATATTACTATACTTCCAACATTTACATGGACATAAATTTGTATTAGGATTATATTTTTTTATATGCTGTTTATGTATATAAAACTATTCCTTTATAATTGTATTATTCTTCATCAACTTATTTATTTAAAACAATTTTGTGTGTTAGTTAATCCAGATTTTTTTAATATTTGCAGAATAATTTATTATTTGATATCTGCTTCCGTACGCATTAAAAAAATTTGTGCAATGTATCTTACATTTTACATGTCATTGATAACATAAATTTTTTCTGAAATTTTTTAAACTTAGATTAACAGTTTCTCATTATGATTTGATTCCTAAATGTTCTTCAGAATCTTAAATTTTTTAAATTTATTTGTTTTTACTAAATCAGGAGAATTTTAATATGGAAAAAATTCTCATTCATAATAAGTTGGTTTTCGTTTTGTGGGATAATCTAAATTGTTTAAAGCAGCAGCAACTAAATTTGCTGTCGACTTTTACTTAAGCTACTTCCTCTACTTTCCTTTTTTTTGTTTTACCAATTTTTATAATTCATGAATTAAAGGAAACTCGTTATATTTATTTATTTCATGTTCAGCGTAATGCAAATTTTTATAATTAATTTCTAAAATTTTTGATTTTGATGAGTAGTTGGTTTTAATGTAGTTTAATTATTTTATTTGTATGATTACCGATATAACTGGTGGTAACTGAAATATAAATAAAATACAAATCAATTTCATTTTAATATTGGTAATGGCATTTCTTTACCTAATGATGCATATCTTTGTGAAAAATTTAGGCTTGTTAAAAGAGATGGTGATAATTATGATAAACTTTATAATGTTGATGTAACTACTAACTTTTTCTATTTGATTTTTTTCGAGTAAAAATATCAAAAAATTGACAAATAATTTAAGCTGTTTATAATCATGGCACTTTTATTATTGATTTGATTAGCTCGCTATCAGAAAAGTGTTATTTAGAAATTAGTATAGTTGATAATAAATATCCAGTAAAATATTTTGATTCAAACATATTAAATAAAATTATTTATCGTTTGAGATAAATCTTTGATTTTGTTAGAGATAGTATTACTAATAAAATATGTTTTATAGGCGGCTATAAAATAACCTTTATATGTAGTTATTCTACTAAAAACAGTTTGTGTTTTTTTAACAGATTGAACGATTGATAGAAATAATACTGCTCCAGGAAAGAGTAAAATTCACGACTTAAAAGTTATGTGTCCAGTTTTAGAATATGAAGTAAATTCACCTTATTCCAAAAAGAAAAATGTATATAAAAATCCAATAAGTCATATTAGTTTAAATTACTTTCAATTTATAGAAAAAGCAGTTCCCCAAGGTACAAGAACATTTTGATTTGATGAGATTAGTTTAATAATTTACTGTTTGATATGCACGAATTTGTAGAAGTTGGTTTTCAATTTAATCTATGTTCATGCTTATATGTTCGAGCATTGTGAGGTGGGAAATATTTCTGTTATAAATGGAAGAAATAACATTTTTCTTAAAGGAAATTTGTAATTTAAACTTAGAAGCTGGAATCTTCCGTAAGTTATGTCTTGCATATCATATTTTTATAAATTCTGAAACAAAACTGACTGTATCTTATAGCCTTTAAACAATTTACTTTACTAAAACCAGTTTTAAATATTGATGGTGAATATAATAATTATACTAATTCTATTGGCAAACCTTAATATATAATTGACTACACTTGTTGAAAAAAAAGCTGGAAAAGATAAAACCAATATAAAAATAAGTGTTGGTTTCAATAAAAATGTTTCCGACCATTTCACATGTTATGTTATATTTATCTGTCAAATAAATCTAACTTATGGTCAATTGAAAGAAAATATTACTGAATATGTGTAATTTAATTTTAATATTAAATGGAAAGAAATAATGTTTTAAATTAATTAGCCAAATGTGTTGATCCGTTTTACAAATGTTTAGATACATTTATAAATTATCCATTCAAATAAAAAAAATGTTTATACTAAATAAATTAAACAACAAACTTAACATCATTAAACAAAATTCTGATTAAAAAAAAAATAGAGAACTAAAATTATGATCTTATTTTATAACATCTATTAATTTTATACATAATTTAGATGTGATCAAATGTTTGTTAAATTATATAGTCATTTTATAAAGAATTTATGATCAAATTAATTTCGANAATAGAGAACTAAAATTATGATCTTATTTTATAACATCTATTAATTTTATATATAATTTAGATGTGATCAAATGTTTGTTAAATTATATAGTCATTTTATAAAGAATTTATGATCAAATTAATTTCGAAGAACTTTAATTCATAATCGGATTATATATGGGATGTTATGAAAAAATAAAAATTGAGTAATTTAATTTTCGACCTGATATAGTTATTGCTCTGTTGAAAAGTTCAATAATGTACATATTTAATCATTACTATCAGAAAGCCTATTTAATTATACATATTTGAGTATTTTTTAAGGTTTTTTCTATCTGGCATAATTAAGAAACGAACTCATACCATTTCTTTGAATAGCTTGTCAATAAAAACTCTGCGATTATCACTAAAATTTGGAAATACTTCCTTAAATACATTTGCTATTGTTATCTAGAATAATACCGCACTGAGCTCCTTATTAAAAATAATACCTCTCGAGCTTCTTATCAGTTATTTCCTTCTATGCACATTAAAGTCTATTCAGTAACATTGCTTCCCATTTAAGATAATACAGTGCGTCTTGATTGCTATCAAACATTCGTTGTTTACGATGTAATACCTGAATGTTTTTATTCAGTATGAAAAATCATAAAACAAGAAAATATAGCTATTAAAAAAAAACCTGAAAATCGGGGAAAAAATTAACATTATCAGAAATGGTTTTATTTAAACAAATAATTTTTGGAAAATAACTCTTTTTAAATTATACACTTAACTTTTGAGGCAACTTACTTTTCCAGCATGAAAGTTTTAAAATTATTTTAAGTACTTTGGTGGGAGATTAAATTGTTCTACTGGTTAGGTTATTATTTATATTATTGACAAGTGACAGAGGCTGTGATATAATTTTTTTTGTAATTAACTTATAAATTCTTATAATTCACTGAATGCGTATTTTATCACCCTTTGTATTCAGTTCAGAATTTTTGCTTAACTATTTTAAGTTACTATACAATACAAGATGCTGTTATTGAAGGATGTCTCAGCAAAAAACAATAATTGCGGTAAAAATGCGTGCGTTTTACAGTTCCTGAGAAATGACTTCCTAAGTCCACTTCGAACGCGAGATGTGAAGGTGCTGGTGGTGGTTGGTGGAGGTTATGGCGATGGTTGGTGGAGGTGATGGCGGTGGTTGGTGGAGGTGATGGCGGTGGTTGGTGGAGGTGATGGCGGTGGTTGGTGGAGGTGATGGCGGTGGTTGGTGGAGGTGATGGCGGTGGTTGGTGGAGGTGATGGCGGTGGTTGGTGGAGGTGATGGCGGTGGTTGGTGGAGGTGATGGCGGTGGTTGGTGGAGGTGATGGCGGTGGTTGGTGGAGGTGATGGCGGTGGNATGTGTTGGTGGCTGTTTGTGGAGGTGATGGTGGTGGTTGGTGGAGGTGTTGGTGGTTGTTGTTAGTGTTGGTGGTTTTCTGTTGGTTTGCGAGGTGTTCCACGGCACAGTGTGTAGGTGTAAATTGTTTCGCGGCTGTGCCAACAGGTAGCAGTAAAGTCTTAAGAAAGACGTATTAATTATTTAAATTAGTTCTTGCTATATTTCGAATTTTTATAATGAAGTTGACAGGACTGTAATTGCTGAGGTGTTGACTTTTTTCCAATAAAGCACACTAAAGTAAGCGATATTTAAACATTACATTATTTCCTTGATAAAAATTAAATGTACTGCCTTTAATAAAAAAAATAATATTCACATATTAAACTCAAATTAGTAATCATGCAATCGCTTCACATAAGCCTGCAAATACAATAGACTCGTTTGATTTGCTTTCGCTTTTATGTTATTACACGTGGGATAGTTAATATTAAATATTGTTGGTATCTGAGTAACAGCAAGATAGATGTAACTATTTTTATTTTCACGATTATTTCCCGCATTACAAAGCCTTACCACTTCTTCAGAACCTAGAGAATGCTCTTTGATTGGTCGGCGGGCGATAAAAGTTCAATGTATTCCAACTCGCTACAACACCAACCACCTACACCAACTGCCTGTTGTGCCAGGGTATTTAGCTTTGTTTTCTCAGGGTTATCCTTCCATCTTCTAGGTGATCCCTCACACTTCTGTTAGGCCACCTAGCCTAGATAAAAATTTAATTTTACAAACGATTCTTTGAAAAATAGCTGCTAAAGTAATTTTGAGAGACTACAGGTCAATTAGAACATATTTTAAAACACAAAGCTACTTGGTATTTCCGCCGGTATAATCATCGTACAATTTCTGGACTAAAATATTTTACTTCAATGTGAAAAAATAATTTATTTTGTGCTATTTGATTTTTCCTTATCGTCGAGACCAGTAGTCCTACATAGAAATAACTCTATAGTTACCCAAATTCTAGCTGTGCTTTAGAGAAAATTGAACCGACCAATTCAATATTGAATTCAGGAGTAATACTTTCCTAGTGGATGCTTACACGTGTATGAATTAATTCAAGCCTTTCCCATGTCCTCGTTATAATTTTATTCAATGTTATGGAACACATTTTTATTCTGCTTCGACAATTCATCACATAATGATTTGTTTAATTTGTAGTCTGACGGTTTAGGAATATTAGAGCGACGCTGGCCCACAACCACCCCCCCCCTCGCATAACCAGGGTAGAGACTTAGTAGACACGTGTCACGAGGTAGGTGACGGACCGCAGTTACACGTGTCTTGCTGCGCGTCCTGCTGCGTAGGCCTCCCGGCCACCCCCCTTCGCCCCCTACGCCTCTAGCCAGCTCGTGAGATCTGTGGAGCGCAGAGGTTTCACAGGATATCACCAAATAATCGTGTGTATTTCGCCTGAATTCAGAAAACACGCACCGCGGAAGAAATAGCTGACGAGCTGGATATTAGTGCCGAGAACACCCCCCTTCCCCCTTAGCTAACCACAGGACAACGTGGAAACGCACCGAGAAGAAATAGCTGACGAGAGTAAGCTAGGGGCAAGGGGCTACCTTCTCCCGCCCCCCAAACCCTTCAGGAACCAGGACACGTGTTTTGAAAGGCATTGTTCTGCGTTCTACCACCTCACCCCCTCACCCCTTCCCACCACAAGGCGACACGTGCCGACAATTAAGAGTGGAGGCTGGCAAGCATAAAAACCCCTTTTCCAGAGAAATGGGCTTCAGTTGATTAGTACTGCGCAGACAGGTCAGACAGTCAATTATTTCCACCCAGAGTGAAGAGTCAGTTCTAGAGTACCGCGCAGAGAGTCAGTCAAAGGCCGGGAGTCGGTCCCCAGCCGGGTCAATGATGTAGGGAGTTAGAACGAGGCGCTCGGAAGCGCCACACCAGGACGCGCAGGGAGTCAGGCATCGGCAGTCGGATCATAGAAGTCAGTCTCAGTCAGTTCATTAGTACCGGGCAGAGAGGTCAAACAGTTGATTATTGCCGAGCCCAGAGTAGTCAGCCAGTCAGTCGGTCGAGAGGCCGAGAGATCGGACTCCCGGCCACAACAGTACCTCAGTACGTCAGTAGAGCAGCCCAGGGGAGACGACGACACCCAGCGGGCCTTTGCCAAAGGCCGCCCATCGCCGGAGCTCACCCTCCACAGTTGACATCATACCAGCAAGAGTTAAGTATACAATCACCGTCCAGAGAAGCCCCCCCCCCCTGCACCACGAAGTCGTAAACAGTCAATACGAGTAGTCAAATTAGGTACCACACCTCTCAGGTGTTCATGAACATAGTTCTTGTATAACTCCAGACAATATATTCGTCCTTCAAAATGAAACAGTAAAATACTACATTATTGCGAACCCCTTAACCTTCAGGCATCATATAGTCTGTGCCACTAAACATTAACAAAAGACGCTACGTATTTTTTGGATGTGTTAAATTGTTCCTCATAAAATACTATCATTATGATTGTAAACCATGATTCATATTTTATGTTGTATTGAAGTTGGTTCTGTGTGCACTGTTTTACTGAATATTAGTTGCAACTGTCCGTATCTTGTCTATGTTCTGTTTTAACCGCTGCCTGGAAATTAATGGAAAAACTGTTAAATTTTACTCACCTGATCTCCTTAAATTGGTATTAAATGTTGTTAAATTACTTATAGTCTATTAGTGATTCCTGCACTCGTTTCAATCAAACCTTTGAAAAAAAAAAACACTGTATTTATGACGTGTTAGGTTGTTTTCTAAATATGCTCTGCATTGGAAGCCTGTTACACGCGTGTTCACATACAAGTATCTTCTTTTTGGTTAATTCGAACTTTTACTTGTATTCTATCTATTAATTATAATATTTCATCTAAAATTAATTCATAAAAACAGAAAGAAAATGTGTGTGTTGGTAATGCCTAGTAAGAAATAGATTTCATGCAAAATATGATTACACTGATTGCGCACGAATGCAGTGCGTTGTCCCGTTGGTGTAATTTTCTAGACTTAGTTAAGCTTTGTTTGCATGAGGCGGAGGTATATCTCCTGGAAGTAGAACTTTATCAGCGCTTCAGTAATTTTGTAAGTAACCGCGAATTGACTATATTTAACAAACAGATACTACAAACATATTTATTTTAGACGTAATATTCCACGGTTAATTTTATATTTTCCACGTGATACGTTGTAAAATTAGAATATTTCACAAGTGTTAATGTTTATTTTTACCACTAGTTTCCGCATAATTGTTTTAAAAAGTACAAAAATCTTCTGATGCGTGGTGAAAACCACCAGGTCGCTCGTCATGACTCATAATTTGCGAAATGTTGTAACTGCGAACATTCACTTGAACACCTCGCCTCGGCAATTAACAAGGAAAAATTAATGAGGCATTTATTTTCTATAATGGCCAAGACCAATTAAAAAGAATGCGTTTTACAAAGGAAATGTAACAGATCATTCTAAGCTGACGATTGATGTAAGTGGCTATATCTGAGTTGAAGTGCAAATATTTGCTGACACACTCAACATAATACTACATTTGAACACTTGACAGACTTTGTGTGCAACTAGTCTATGGCGTCTATAGTAACTTACAAATTATAGTTGAAAAATTCTAACACGAAACCATAACTTACATATTAACTTTGGTTTCTCTTCACAAAGTATTACACAAGAGTACACACAACAGCTTGCAAAACTAGATTGTCAAAATGGCTTTGGTTTAAAATAATAATTGTGGCGAATACTCGAAAACTGTTAAAATTAGTTATTTTATTTTAACTTTACTAAGGAGTGAGAATAATTCGACTGGAATTGTTTTTATTTGTGTTTATTTAACTCCAACAAATGAAAATAAAGCCTAACATTAACGAACAAATAAACAGAAGAAATATATGACTCCTAATCTTTTTATTCCAAAAAACAACAAATAATCTTACAACAGAATAACAAATCATTATTTTTTGTTTTCAAATAACATGTAATCTGCAATGATAAACATTAAAAAACATCTTAGAAGAAAATACAAAACTGAGCAAGATTGTCTTTTTTATTTGCATAGACATAAAATGAAGGAGCCAATGGCAGCATTAAAGATACTGGCACAGTAGAACGATTATAAATCGAATTAAACGAATACAGACAAATTTGTATCTACATAACTCCATACAATTGTAGTTCCTCTACATTGGCTAATTTTATGTTTATTGCACATAATTTGAACTCCAGCTTGTCCAAAACAACACACACAGACAAGTAAAAGCTTCCGTTGTCGTTACGTGTAATATAATAACATATTACATTTTAAAAAACTAATCAACAATATATAATTTGAATAATCCGTCATGCGGGAGAGATATATTTTTAACATTTAATTATGTCTTTTACAATCTGGCTTGAATTACGTGCTGCTTAAACATCGCTCGCCAAACTTACAGACCTGTCAAACGGAACGATATTATGGGAACGCGAAACTAAAGACAAGTACTTTTAAGCACTTGTCGTTAATGTATATATTTAGCACAGATTCGTCATGAAATTAAATATCTTGTGGCACTTAAGTTTCCGAGTTCATATAATTCCTGATCATAGACACATCTTCCCAAAACTGTTACTCTCAAATAGGTAGCTTTTAAATTCTCTAAGTTCGGAAGATACTAATAAAGTACAGAAGAGTTGTTAGAATGCATCATATATCAACTAGGTGTAAATAATCTTATATTTATTTTTAATAATTAAATTACACATGTTTACAGTTCCAGTTTTTCTATGAAATTTTGAACAGATTTGCCACGGAAGAGAAAATAGTCTGAGGTAGTTTGAAAATGGAGTGCTCACTCTATCACTAGCGTTCAGTTATTAAAAGGGATAAAAGTTGTTACTGCCCAGTAATTTATGCTACTCTGGGGAAATCAATGGATTAATCATGGATTGACGAGCACTAACCATCAATATTGCTTCTTATCTTAACTGTACTGCAGAGTGCCACATAATTAATACACTCAGGTTTTAGATTTCGCAGATAATACTTAGTTTCCTAACTGAATGGCAGAAGAACCAAAATGTAGTTTTCCTGTCGCATGGGTGGTAACAAACTTCAAAACCACCCCACTTATCTCAACATTCGCTTCCTTTTACAATAAAAACGCCTATAGCTGGTATTGTTGTCATAAACGTTGACAATAACATGTTTTTAATATCTGCTTTATTTTCAAGGTGGACAAATTAGGCCCGTTACTTATACGTTTGTTCATCAAAAGTACATTCTTTCGAGTTTTATTTGAGATTATGCTTTCTTTGCACTACAGACAACCAGAACTAGAATGCTCTGAGCTTTGGCATGTTCGACACTAAATATGAACTTACTTTAAATACAAATAATTATAAAAACTACTTATCAGTTGTTCAAATCCCGCCAATACAAGTTTGGAGTATTCTAACTCGTCCGCTCCTAAGAGGAACAACATAACATCGTTGACAGAACCACTCTGCAACAGAGGCATACTCGCTCGTCCAGTATGTTTAAGTTTCGTGCGTTCTCAGAGTAATTATTCATGAGAGCAGTTCTATACAGAAAATGGAGAGCGATGTTTAAAATACTTCAGTTGGTACCACAAAGTCCGGAAAATTTGACGGCACAAAAAACAGAACACGATAACTTAAAAACTTTATGCAGTACTACATTACTCAGAAAGCTAGCGTACATGAGATACTGATGGAAACGCACGCTTACCATACACTTAGTCATTACGTTTATGCTATGACTATTTTGTAAATATGTACATTTTGAATACATTTTCACAGCAATACTGCTTTCGCTACTGCCAATGCCCAATGAAGAAACAAAGTACACAACATTTAGTCCGGTGATTCCTCGCCGACTCGCGGGAATCGTTCACAGGTAGCCGTCGTTACGGTCACACACACGCGTACATCTAGATATATGCCACAATATAACTGTAAGTGGATTAGGGGCGATTCGCTTCTCTTGCATTCTTACCGAGCAGTTCTATCCGTAGGTCTTCACGACACGTCATTCAAATAACTGAAGTGCACGGAGCATCAGTCTCTACTGCTGGTCTGCTCTCTGCAGACTTTGTCTTCCTCTACAATCATATTCAAACAAAGAAAATTTCAACGTCGGTTCCATTTGAATCATGCGGCTACTAAACTTTTCAAATTCCGGCGCCGACAGTTATCGCTGCAGAAGTCCTCGTCAGCCACCGTGCACAGGGTTGATATGTTAGAGACAGATATACGACAATCAGCACGACACATTCCAGTCGATCCTCGCGTACGACTACACACACATTGGCACACACAACCTAGAGTAATACTGGATCACGACGACTCGACCACCGCGTCGGAAGAGTTCCGAAACGTCGCCTGCTCGCTACTGCACACTACGGGGGCTAAAAGCGTTCTCGTCAAGGGTGCTAGGAGTTGTTCAGCTTTTTGGCATTTAAGTACAGGTCTGGAGGGGGTGGGTCCGTCTACTTGTACTAGGACGTGGCGGAGTACCAGTTCGCAGAGTTCTTGAGCGACTCGGGGTAGACGGTGCCCGCCGAGGCCACAGTCTTGTTGGAGGGGTGATAGAGATGGAAGCCCGGGCCGGAGGCAGGGTGGTGGTAGAACTGGGACTGGTCCAGCGAGGTAGTGGCGGCGTAGGCGGCGTCGAGAGCTCCGTGGGGCACCGCCGAGTACACCTGCGGCTTGAGCGGCAACGGCTGCGCGGGGCTGTCGCCGAGGTACTGGTGTCGCAGTACGTCGGGGTACACGGAGCCGTCGAGGTGCGCCCCACCACCCTGCTGGTGGTTCTTGTCGCGCGGGCTGACGGACGACGGCGGCGTCATGGCCGAGTGGTAGTCGACGGCGTAGCCGCCCGCCACCGAGTACGACGACACGAGGCTGCTGAAGGCGTCGACGCCGTTGCCGGCGGACTTCTGCGCGANGTCGGGGTACACGGAGCCGTCGAGGTGCGCCCCACCACCCTGCTGGTGGTTCTTGTCGCGCGGGCTGACGGACGACGGCGGCGTCATGGCCGAGTGGTAGTCGACGGCGTAGCCGCCCGCCACCGAGTACGACGACACGAGGCTGCTGAAGGCGTCGACGCCGTTGCCGGCGGACTTCTGCGCGAGCACGAACTGGTGGTCGCCGTAGGCGGAGGAGCCGTCGCTGCCCGGGGGA
>NQII01003392.1:70175-100739 GCA_002778355.1 Clitarchus hookeri | reverse complement strand
CGAGTGGCTCGACGAGGACGCGGGGCTGAGCACGGCGCCGCGGTGAGGGAGGCTCTTCGCCCTCGCCAGATCCTCCTCCTCCTCGTCCTCCTCCGAGCTGCAGCAGCTGCTGTCCTCGTCGGCGAGCTTGCGCTTGTGGGCGCGTCGCGGCGCCAGATCCTTGTCCGCCGACAGCTTCTTCAGCGCCCGGATGCTGAGGCCCGCGGCCAGCTGAAACACACACACACACACGCCAGTCAGCTTCGTCCCCACGTCTCGTCCTCGGCGCTCCTGCAAAATTATGTCACCACTAGACAGACAGCATAGAAGTATTTTATTTATCTCAGATATGACCAGACATAGTACCTAACATAAAATTCAAACTACATTAATTTAAATTAATGGATTCTCCCCTCTCTCAGATCTGAAATGTATGTGATGATATTCAGCATGTAATACAGGGTTGGTAAACAATAGAAGACTTAGGAAGATGGGGATTTCTGAAGAAGGTGAAAATAACCTAGAAGATATAATGAGATACGAACAGAAGTATCACGAAATTCAAGGGCATGCAAGAAAGTTAATAATCATACTGAATACTATCAGAGTATGAAATACATTCCAATGAAAGATAGATTGTACTGTAAATATTACTTTTTATTTATATCTCATATAAGTGTGTGTAGAAATGTGTGTCCAACTGTGGCAATACACTCATCGTGACTGTTACAAAAATGCAGGAACAACACAACCAGAAAAGGAAATAAGAATACAAAACATTGTACATGAACTGTTGCCAACTGTATTCTAACTCTTTCCCTTCATCCTTTGTGTCGAGATCTAGCTCCCTCGTACACACATTATGCTATTTCATGCAGTCTTTGGTGAGTATGTCTGCCATTATTTCTTCTGTGTTTAGATGATCAAACACTACTTACTTGTCTTCAACTCCCCATCGTAAAAGATAGTGATGTTTACTTATATTTCGCTGTACAGGGTATTGTGCCATTTTTGAGCTCCTTGATTATACTTCCGTATCCCAGTTGGTTTGTCTCTTCTGAACAGCCGCATCAGAAAACTTCTCCCGAATACAGCCTCCATGGTAGCTTCTGCCTTCGCCATGTATTCTATTTCTGTGCTCAAGAGAGCCCCTATTAGTTGCTTCTTGGATTTCCAAGAAATAATTTTGCTTGTCAGGCTAAAAATATAACCCGTATATGATCTATCTCTTTTATTGTTATCCTAATGAGCATCTACAAACCAACAACATCCTTGCCACTCTTTCTGAGCACAAGGCATTAATACACAGTTCCCTTTTATAAGTATCTAAGCACTCTATTAGCACTTTCACAGTGTTTTTCACCCTATCCGGAATTTAATTGACTCAAAACGCTAGCTGCATGTACTGTCAGGCCAAGTGTTCTCAGCAAGATACGCAAGTTAAACTTTTAAACTTCTATATGGTAGGTGAGGCGTATCTTGTTCGGTTTCACCGTAAGTTTCACACAGATCAACACTTAGAACCAAAGATCTAGCTGTATGTTTTCAATTGTCCATCCCAAACTTTGTAAGTGTTTCCTTAATATAGTTTCTCTAATCAATATGATTCTCACCTTTATGTCTGTCTAATTTTTAGTATCAGACTGTACTCTGACGCACCAATATCTTTAGATTTAATCCTATTTATAATTTCAGTTTAGAATTTTATTTTATTTGCCAAGTTGTTGGAGAATATTAGACAGTCATCAACCCAGCAGTGATCACAACACTTTCCTTGTTCAACTTACTGTATACACAACGTTCTGACTCTGACCTTTTAAACCCAATTTCAGTCAATGAAGTGTGAAGTCTTCTATTGCATGTTCTTGATGCTCGCTTCAGTTCATACATTGCCTTCTTGAACAGGCCCTTGTATTATTGAGCCTGCACTACAAATTCTTCTGGGTGCTCCATAAAACACTGTGCTCTCATTCACCATTAAGAAAAGCTGTTGATATGTCTAAGTGATCAATGTCCAAATTCACTTTTGCAGTTAATCCTAAGAGCTTGCGAATAGCTGAATGCCTCTCAACTGGTATGTAAATTTCCTCATAGTCTATTATATACTCCTGAGGGAAACCCTTGGCAACGAACCTGGTTTTTGGGTGGATGACATTTTCACCAACTCCCCTTTTCAACTTAAACACACATTCGTTCTTAATTACTTTGTCGCTTTTGGGCCTGTCAATTAAAATCCATGTTAAATATTTGTATTGGCTATAAATAGCAGCTTCCCTTTTTATCTTGACATTTGACAAGAACACATTCTGTGGAATTTTTGGCTCAGCTGCCTGGCAAACTACCTTATCAGAGCATGATTTATGGCATCCCTCCCTTCTTGGGAATCTTCTTGCAGTTTCCAGTTCCACAGCAGACTTCAATTCTGCATTGTCTTCTTTCGATGGAGTATGCCAGGCTGGATCTTTTCTATGCCGATTGTGAGTGTTACAGCGGTTCCTTTCTCTGTCACCTTTATCTGGATGTTCAAGTCTCTTCTAGCAGATTCATCTTCCAGGAAGATGACATCTTTGCTAACACAACTTCTGAAGAATTGTCTGATCAATGAGGCTGTATCCTTTTGTGTTTTCACAGTAACTTGCAAATCCCGTCTCTCTGCACATTGCATTTTATTGTGTTCTCTTCTGCTGTGGGATATGAAGAAATGCCTTGCAACCAAACACTTTCAATTCAGAAAGGCTTACCATTTTACCAGTTGCAACTTACCCTGGTGTTTTATTCACCACAGCTTTGGTAGGGCAGAAATTCTTCAGGTAAATAACTGTATTACATGCTTTAGCCCAGTATCTGTCACTCATCTTTGCTTCCTGGAGAATTGTACAAGCCTTCCCAACAATGGTCCTGTTGGAATGTTCTGCCACCCCATTAAAATCTAGTGTGTGTGTGAGTCTATGAGACAGTCAGCTGATATTTGATGCCATGCACTCATGTAACATAACACACTCTTTACAATTATCTGAATGAAGAGATTTGGTATTCAATCCTGTCTCGCTCTCAACTATAAATCTGAATTCTTTGAATTTTACTCTGGCTTCACTTACATTGTTGAAGAAATAACAGAAAGTCTTCCTTGTATGGTCATCAATAAAAGTTAATAAGTAATGTGAGCCTCCTCCAACTAAACCCTCCGGAATGGGACCACACAAATGAGAATGTATTTTTTACAGTTTTTCTTGAGCTCGTCTGGCACTGTGCTCTTTCAAGGGCTTTCTCGTCTGCTCCCATTTTGCACAAGAGATACATGTTAAAGCCTCATCACTCGCATTGCTTATGGCTTCCGCTATGTCATTTCTGTGCAACAACATATTGCTTCTGCTGAGGTGACAACATCTTTTGTGCCCAGTTTCTGCAAACAACTCGTGCTCATGAATTCATCCTTTGTGATGCTGACACATGATTATCTTCATGCACTAAGCAAACAGGCACTGCTTCATTATGTACACTTAATTTGGAGAAAAAAAAAATTAATTCTGTGGCAGTTACTTTTACCTCCTCCTGTATGTTAGTGTCATTTTCCCAATACATTATGCACCCCTTGGCACCAACAAACGATGTTCCTTACATACAAGTTAGCTGGCAAGGTTGGGAATATGACACCAGTTGTAGTCATCGACCCAAATAGTCACATTTCCCTCATGAGTTTAATATAATCTTCTCATAATTAGTAGTTACAGTAGTAGAAAATATATGACTTTGGCACGTCGGCGTCTGGCACCGGAGCTCAAAATTGTTCATGCTCTGTCATTCCGGTACCCGACGGCCATTTTCCCCTCAAAATTTCCCTTTTCTCTCAGAATTTTCCTTTCCCCCCTCAAAATGTCCCATTTCCCCCTTAAAAATACACCAAATTCCCGGTTGCAAAAAACGAGCCACAGAAAGGCACTTTTCCTTCCATCGCAAGGATTTGGGAGGCTCGCTTCTCGAGGGCAGAAAAGCGGCAGCCATATTGGTTTTATAGACATAGGGTATGCCAAATCGATACATGGGATCCAAGATCGGAGCCAGAGCCAACCGCCAGTTCTTGATTCTGTCAGCCATCTTGTCCGCCTTGACCTTTGCCTTGACCGTTATGTCATATAACCTTGAAAACTTAAAAAATCCCAAAAATTTATTTAAAAATTATTTTAGAAAAGGTTATTAAAATTACTTATATAATATTATTATTAAAAAATTATTATTAAAATTATTTTAATATTAAATTTATAATTAAAATTGTATTTCAAAAGTAATTATTAAAATTTTATTAAAAAAAATTACGGTTTATTGTGTATTGGTATCGTCTGTTTAAAATTTATTAAATTATAATTTTTAAATCCCCCTGAATTGTGACTATGGTAAAATGTTCTTGTATAACTTATGTTTGGGGAAAATGTTGACTAATATATTAATGACGTTTGCTCGTTACAGCGGCACTACAGCACGTCAGCCGGGAGACAGGTGTGGAGATTCACTCCCCCCCTCCCCGATACTCTTACACGTAAGCTCATTAGCATAGCAACGATGGTGGATGGCAGGTCGACCGCGCCACTTACATACTTCGGGAGCCAAGAGCAACCTCCAGAAGGGCAAAATTAAAGAGAAAAGACGGTACACTTACGCGATGAAATGCGTGTAATAAATGAAGAATAAAAGAAAAATAATTTGGTCCGACAACAGGAAACCATAGACCAAAAGAGCATAAGTAGAATAAGTAGGCCTAATAGTAAAGGATAACTTATACATCTCCCAGAAACCGTAGAGTAGTGGGGGTGGAGAGACGCACGCCTGGTCCAAGCGATGGCTGGACATGTTAAAAAAATTATTCCTTTGAGATAAAACTGTAGTGTGTCGAGTTGTCGGAACTGTCTATTGGGAGCATTCAACTGCTTCCAATTAGAGCCCCGACCGAGCTCAAGTAACTAAGGTCACGGACAATTAAGTCTGGCGGGGGAGTGCACACATCTAGCAGCTGACGTGACATTATCATAGTCTGAAGTGGGCTGAGCCTGAATACAATGGGAAGTCCTGATCCGCACTCCCCTTAACTGCTCTGAACTTGGTCTCCTGCTGTACCCTAGTGGATCAGGCGCAGGAGGGGCAATCATGGTCACAACCCGCGGCACCCTCGGGTGTCGAGAATCCGTCCGAACTGTCCCTTATAGCATATCTGGAATAGTAGGTAACCTTAAGGCCCCCGTCTACCTGGAACGTTTTCCCACGTTTAGGCCGAGAAGCGCGGGAGCGATAAGGTCGACACTGACACGCGCATCAAGTACGCCATCGCCGCTAAGCGCAAGGCTCTGAACTGGTATGCAGTGTTCTCGTCGTGCTGCGTGTATATATGGGACTTTCAGCGGTGACCATATTATTTTATTAGTGGGAAGTCTTTAGGAAGGTCCCTATAGTAGTTTTGTATGTATCTGATGCGTGCATTTTGAGCTACAGCGCCTTGGAAAGGCCGTTTTTAGCGGTTTTGGAGTACTCTGAATTGATGTTTCTAACGTACGTGATATTTTGAAAGTACTTAACAGCTCTCGTCTGAAGTGTGTGTTCTTTTCGTAGATCAGCACGTTGGACGCACGCTTAATAGTTTCGTTGAAAAACGTGTATTTGGAACACTCTGCAACCCAGTTCAAGCACCAGGTAGACGGGCGCCTTAAGTCGGGTGCAGTGAAATTGTTCCAAGGTTGGTTCCAGAAGTAGCGAGCTACCAGCGAAGAGCTGTACAAGCAGGGCGAGAGAGGGGGAAGGAAGGTCGGCGATCACACACCCGGATTGTCTCGGAGCGCAGTTGCGCGGCGTGGTCGAGGTGTCCTCTACCACCGTGCTGGTCCCCTGGTCCTTCAGAGGAGCCCTCCTCGAGGTCTGGTGGTGAGCGATGCGGCTCCTGCTGCTGGTGGGCTGGACCGCCCCCTGCGTTCCTGCCTGCAACACGCGCACACCCCTCTCATACCAGCCCTCGCTTGTCTCCTCAACACACCCCTGCCACATCTATTCACGCCTTCTTCACACTTTTTCAATGGAACCTTTGAAAAATCACACCACGTAGGACGTGTTTAGTTTGTCACAAGCGTTCTATACTTGTTATAACGTACACGTACCTTATTGTTGATACATTTTACTTATGTTTTTCTATAAATTATAATACTTCATTTATAATCAATACTAATAAAACAGGGAGAAAAGAGGAGTGTTGATAATGCCTAGTAAGAAATAGTTCCTACGTAGAATATACTATTACACTGAGCGCGCACGAATACGGCGCGTCGTCCCTCTGGTGTAATTCCCTAGTCTTAATTAAGCTTTGTTTGCACGAGGCGGAGGAATATCCTGGAAGTATAACTTAAGCAGGACTTCAGAAAAATGTGATGAAACCGTGAATGAACTTGAACGCTGTAAACGTTGAGGACTTAGTATTCCTTTCACCTTGTATCTTTTTTTTAAGTTTTGTGACCGGTCATTAAAAATCCAAGCTTGACATGGCATAGAAGACTACGTAAAAGCAATTTCGATTGAAGCTTTTAGTTTCATGTATATATATATATATATATTCAATTCACCGTTTCTTCAAACTTTTATGAAACCCTGCTGAAGTTATACTTCCAGGATATTCCTCCGCATCGTGCAAACAAAGCTTAACCAAGTCTAGAAAATTGCATCAAAAGGGAACGCATTACGCAGACGTGAGGGCTCAGATTAATATTTTACCTGTGAACTATGTCTGACTAGGCATAACCAACAAACGCATTTACTCGCTATTTTTATTTGTATTGATTATAAATGACACATTACAATTTATGATTAAAGTACAAGTAAAAGTTTAATTTAATTAAAAATAAGATACCTTTATGTTAACAGAAGTATAAATGCTTGTGATATGCGACATTCTTTGAAAAAAAAAAAAACACATCATACATGAAGTGATTTTTCAAAGGTGTGATTCAAAAGGTGTGAAGATCGTATTCAACAAGTTTATGGAAGCCAATATAGAAAAACGAAGAAAGCGCAACGCTACACAGTTGTCTTCACAAACATCGTGATGTATTCCTGACGAGATGCTTATGACACCGTCAATATTTATACGTTGTTACGACGCTAGATATTTGCCAAAATAAGTGCACCAGTGTGGATACATTTATGCTAGCAGATGTTGGCAAAAAATATGTTATCTAGAATTGGTTTTTTTTTTTTTTTTTTGCCGACTCCGAAAAAAACATGTGAATTTTAATTGACGTATCTGGAGCTAATTATGTTCCATGCCCTGTTTAGAGAATGCGCGAGATTCATTAGATTCTTATACGTCAGTTGGAGTCCACAAGATTTTGGAAGCCAATACAGAGAAACTAAGACAGGGAAATCTTAGATAAGGTTTTTGGCCGATTTTGTAAGCAAGTGTTCTACTACGATGATACATATATTTTGTAAAATGTCTTACACCGTAATGTCCGGTGAAAGTTCCCGCAAGAAGAAACAGCTCTGCATAAATGCATCACTATGGTAGAATGTTTCCGCGTGTAGTTAATAAAAACAGTTACGTTGGGACGCCCTTACTTCGTTATGCTATACTGGCTTCCGTAAAACTGTAAAATGTAATTAACATGTCAAGCGATACTAAATGCCGCCCACACTTTTAAGCCTCGTTTAAACGCAGACTAAAAATTAGTTAAGACCGATTTTTCTCTTTTGCGCATGTGCCCAACACTGACCTACCCTACATCAATACAGCTGCCGAAGTCACGTTGTCAACGCTTATGAACGAGTCTTTTTACATCTTAATTTTCAAAAGACAAATCATTTTTAATGAATTAAATACTTTCGCCGATTTCAACTTAATCCAATTGCATTAGAAATTGGTTAGAGGAAGTGCCCAACATCTCAAAGCACTTGTTTACATAAACAGTGTTCTAAACTCAAATACTATCCACGTGGTTTATGGTAGTCATCATGGCAGAATAGTTCCGCAATGCTGGGACACGGAGAGTGGCTTTGCGTAGCTACGACGAGCACTCTACCCCATATTCGCTCTCCGGGTTTACACGTGTTTAGTAGCTCGCACGGAATAGTCGAGTTGAGCTGCTATGTAGCTAGTTGCCTCGTGTAAACAGGTAAGGCGAGTGACTCGTAACTGGAAATGCGAGAAGTTACAAAAAATTTTGTTTTACTGGCACACTGACTTTCTCCTACCACACTGATCCTCGATACCTACAGGCAACTCAACTCATGTACAGGTGCCTATCAGCGGTTGTCGGACTGTTGTTATCCCGTCAGTTAATAAGTCGTTGGAATGTAGAACAAATTACTAAATTCGTATGTCCGTACCGAAATAACGAGTTTTCTTTTATTGTTTCATTGCGGATTATAAGAACTGAGAAACTCGAAATGGAGCCAACGAAAACATCGCACGGGGGATGGCCATTCCAAATTTCTCCGGCAAAGAGACGCAAAGAAAATATAAAATCATGCACTCTTCAAACATTGCGAAACTCCTTCTGACTTGCCCGCACGTGACAACTAACCATGCGAGTTGCTAGAAATGCACGCAGCTAACCCGGCTGAGGGGGCCAGTTACTGGCCTACTAGCAGCTAGTAGCTCAGTTACTGGCATACTGGTAGCTCAGTTACTGGCCTACTAGCAACTAGTAGCTCAGTTACTGGCCTACCCGCATTAAGTAGCTCAGTTACTGGCCTACTAGCAACTAGTAGCTCAGTTACTGGCCTACCCGCATTAAGTAGCTCAGTTACTGGCCTACTAGCAGCTAGTAGCTCAGTTACTGGCCTACCCACATTAAGTAGCTCAGTTACTGGCCTACTAGCAGCTAGTAGCTCCGTTACTGGCCTACTAGTAGCTCCGTTACTGGCCTACTAGCAATTAGCAGCTCTGTTACTGGTCTACTAGCAGCTAGTAGCTCAACCCGTGCAAGCAATACTCGCCAGCTACTAAAGGAGTCGAGCAGCGGAGTTCCAGTGGTATACTGGAATGGTCGAGATACTGGTCCACTGGCCACATGTAAACCAGGCTTTAATTTGTTGATACGTCCGAGTGCCGGTATTATTACCTGCACTGTTACACATTTCCGTATACTCACGGGCATAATGAACATTTCGTTCCCGTGGAAAAATTCTCAAGGCCAACACATTTTCTGACACTATCGTTCTTAGGTCAGCGTTTCTTGGTTTATCTACGCCTATGTAGACTTCCAAACGCCCGTGAGTGCCTCCACGTCTTTATCGAACACGCTTTTGGTGTAATTCTTAGGATTTTAATTTTTAATTTTGTAAAAAATAAGTTTTTACAAATGTAGACATGAAGTTCGATTAAACTTAAAAGTTTATTAGAGTCAAACATATGCGGCAAAGAATTTTCTTTGAAACCCAAACTTTATTTCTTTCCCAGAGAATACTGTCGTGTTCAGAAATAGTACATTCTCGTTTTTTTTTTTACGTTAAAACGTTTTTATAAATTTTTTTGGCGATGGTAAATTTGGAATCCCGAAATCTCCCAAACAATAATTTTATAAATTTTTTTTGTAAAGTATACTTTTCAAAATTGATTTAAAAAAACAAATATTTCCTAAACATGAAGATTGGCATGATTTGAATATGTTCCAGTATTTGTTAAGAAATGCCACGTGGGATACCTTTTACCTTTCCTCTGGAAAAAAATCGTATTCCGAGAACGTTTATTTTCTCAGAAGCGCATATTCTCGCACGCGCTGGTTCTACAAACGATAATCTTGCTAGGCAGCCCCCTTAATGCAGCAGTATGACACGTCCTGGAAGGCACGGGTCTCTACACACGTATAGATAAGCATAGAGAGGCGAAACAACCGCTTATTCCGCGAATTGCACACGCACACGCCAGCAAAATGGCGTCACTGGCCAGGCACATGTCAGCACGTCGTTCGCCAATCAGCGAGCGCCTGGTAACTTACTTGTCAGCCGGCGACTGACAAGTAAGTTACCAGGCGCAAGGCCCGTACCCAGAGCTGCTTCGCACAGCGCACTAGAGAACGGCCACGTCAAAGGAACCACCACGCTACTACGTCTGTTTGTGTTTGTGTACTGTGTGTTGTGTAGGTGAGAGCCGCGTGGGGCGGCGTAATGGGGCCACTCACTACCCCTGTCGGCGTCCGGGGAGCCGTTCTCAGGGTCGTTGCCGCCGGCTTCCTCCCTCTTCACGCCCTGCACCGAGTCCTCCATCTGGCAGCAGTCCATCACCAGGTTCTGGAACTCGTGGCCCCTGCACAAACCACACCACGTCAGCACTCTGAAACAACACTGCTCGTGCTTGATGCTCGATATCCTCATCAGCGTGTTACGTCTTATGGGCAGAGACCTGAAAAATTCGCTAATTCATTTTGAGACAAGCTATACTTCATAACACGCGTGTTTATATAACTTAAGCCATTGGTGCACACGTTGTTTGACACCTGCTGGAGAACGCTGGCCCAATCGCCGTCTTCCGCTGAGACAGCAGACAACCAAAGTGCATTTAATATCGGCACATTTGTAGATAAAGCTGTAGAGTTTAGCCTGCAGGTCATTGAACTCGCGAATTTTTCCGGTCTCTACTTATAGGCTGTTCACGATCAACTAAGCACCTTTAACACCCTGCTGCAGATCTACTTGTATACACATTGTGTATTCTTCCACCGCATTTTAAAGCCGTGTCCGAATTCGTTGTTTGGTAATTTAGGAGTTTGGTAATTTAGGAGTTTGGGAATTTAGGAGTTTGGGAATTTAGGAGTTTGGGAATTAAGGAGTTTGGGAATTTAGGAGTTTGGGAATTTAGGGTGCTGGAATTCGAACGACACTGAGCAGCGCTCCTATTGTTCAGTTAAGGAACTGTATTACTGAATGTTTCAATGTTTCTCTGTTTATTATACAACGCAAAGAAAAAAGAAAAATTACAAGTACATTCTCTTTAAAAATTATAAAAAAATTTATTTACGCGCTCCCGTACGCAAAGACTACACTTAAAAATAATCTTTTGAGGTTATGATTTTTTTTACTGTAACAGTTTTAAATATAATTTCCATAAAAAAGAAAATTAATAAAACCAACAATATTACATAATTTGCTTTATAAAAGACATGGAATAAAATGTAAACAATAGTAGACGCACAAGTTGAACAATATTTCCTACAAATATACAATACTGAAATTTTTGGGTACCGGCACCCGTAATGGTATACATTAGAGTCGCCTTTCAACTGATAGTCAAGTACTACTTGTGGGTTCGTCATCTGACACAGATTCAAACGTATGAGGCCATCGATATCAAAGAATATAAAGAGAGGTAGTAAAAGTTAGTGCCATTTGCAGTTATAGTAACATTCATTAATTCTATGCATAGAAAAATTTTGTTACTATATTTGAAGGGAGTTACATGACTCAACGTTAAGATTCATATAAAAAATGGGAAGAAAACGAGTTGCCTGTAACATTTCAGTGAAAGTTTCTGTCTTTTTTCAATAAACTAGTGTGATTTGTAGTTTTTTTATAAAGGTTCTCTTTGAAGATATGCTGTGTGTAATGCGAATGTAGTTTAATTGACGTAATAACAAGTATATTTGAGTTCATAAATAAAATCTTTGTATGAACGTGGAATATTATGGATCAAAGCGACATGATTCTTGCTTGAATGCATCGAGCTATACTTCGTGAGTATCGTACCATGTCTTTTATTATCACAATGTCTGGATTTACTACACCATGTAATGCACTCTGGGAAATTATTTGTAAATTTACCATGTCAGTGTATACGCAGAGTGACAAAGCGCGAATATTAGAAAATGTTCCCATACGTTCATGGTAGCGTTCCTTCAGTTGCTCAGGAAAGAGTCAAATACGTAGGGAAGTTCCTTACTTTGTATAGTAGCAATGCTAAAGATTCCCATATATCTCAACATTATAAGTGGTGGTACTATCACCATACACTCTATTGATTAAAAACTTCCATTAGAGTATAGGAAGTTTACCAGAATTTAATTTACAAAGTAGTATCTTCGCGTCTTCAAAACTACAGCAAACCGGCATATCCCACCGCCACTGCAGTGGGAGTGGGGTAGTTTGCGTACTCTGGTACTTTCTGAGGCATCTTTCCTTTAGAGTACTCTCGGTCTCTCGAGTACTCCCTACTCCCTCGGTCTGTAGAGTACTCCCTACTCCCTCGGTATCTAGAGCAATCCCTACTCTCTTGGTCTGAAGAGCACTCCCTACTCCCTCGGTTTGTAGAGCACTCCCTACTCCCTCGGTCTGTAGAGTACTCCCTACTCCCTCGGTATCTAGAGCAATCCCTACTCTCTTGGTCTGAAGAGCACTCTCTACTCCCTTGGTCACTAGAGTACACCCTACTCCCTCGGTCTGTAGAGTACTCCCTACTCCCTCAGTCTGTAGAGTACACCCTACTCCCTCGGTCTGTAGAATACTCCATACTACCTCTGTCTGTAGAGTACTCCCTACTCCCTCGGTCTCTAGGGACTGGTCAGCGTTACTGGACGAGTGCAACCACGACTCCGACAGTATTCAGCTGGCCTGTAAGCTTAGACGCAGTACAGCATCGCCGCCATCTGACTGCCGTTCATGTCTGCGCCATGATCAATGGACCGGCCTCACTACCGTACTGACGAAAAACTTTTTTCAAGTAAAACAATTTAAATTTTTTTTATAATTATAGTAAGGAACTGTTCTTATTTCCCCTACTACTTATTAATTGTATTACGCGCTATGGCTGATGTTTAAAAGGCTACGGGATAAATATTGTTTACTGTAATATCATGCAATACTAAGATATTTGTCTTAGAGATAAAATAAACACATACCATCGAACTTGCAATCAATATATTACAAAGTTTTTCTTTGGCTGAACTTCCTGTGGATATAAAAAAAACTCACTAATTGAGGTTGATCCACTTTATTTTTAATTTGTGTATTTTATCCTATAAAGATATATAGTATATAATAAAATAAATATATATAATAATATATCAAAAACACAAAAGGTCCCTTAGGTTTGGAGGGCGATTACGGGAAAGGGAAACTGAACCGGCCATATATTTACTAACAGTTTGCCCTTCACATGTTTCATACTATCCATCCTTTAAGCAGCGTACGCCCTTTTTGAAACAACCTCCTTACTAGAACGCAGTCTGCCAGTTAGGTTGACAGCAAATTAAAAACAAATTATAATATATGTAAATTTATAGCTTGTGAAGTTTGTTTCTTTATAAACTTAATAGCTCTATTTTGCTTGTTATTTACATATTACATCTGCTAAAAATTCCTTTGTTCCTACTTGGATGACGCATCAATAAAGCGAGACGGTTCATGGCATTGCCAACCAGACGCATAGCAGAAGGATTCAAAATGAGAGGGAAAGAAGATCCTAAACAGGGCTTTCAAAAGAAAGTGCTTATTTAACCGCGAACATGCCATAGTGTAATGCTATTCATAAGCACAGAGACTGACGTTGCAAGCAGACACTCACGTGATGACGTAGTTGACGCAGATGATGTTCTGCTCCTCGGCGTTCTTCGTGTTGCAGACGACGGTGGCGCACGTCTGCATCCACGTGTAGCCGCCATTCTTGTTCATCAGCCTGTAGTACTGCGTCATCACCTGGCCCTTGTTGATCACTGCAACACCACGCCACACCTGCAGTTCAGCTCTCCGACGTACTTCACTACTGTTGCGCCTCCAGAGCCGTCGTAACCACGTGGACTCCCGTTACACTGGCAAACTCATTCCCGACAAGACATGTCAGGAACATACGAGTATATACGACTTATGGCCTAAATACACTGAAGAGCCAAGAAAAAAACTGGTACACCTGCCTAATATCGTGTAGGGCCCCGCGAGCACGCAGAAGTGCCGCAAGACGTCGTGGCATGGACTCGACTAATGTTTGAAGTTATGCAGGAGGCATTTTGAGAAAGGGTTGCACGTCTGTAACGTTTAATGATTCTTGTCAGTCGTCGTTTGTCCCGTTCGTTCACGATCTTTTTCCGGCCGCAGCGACGTCGAAGATTTGATGTTTTACCGGATTCCCGATATTCACGGTACACTCGTAAAATGGTTGTACGCGAAAATCCAAACGTTATCGCTACCTCGGTGATGCTATGTCCCATCTCTCGTGCGCCGACTATAACACAACGTTCAAACTCACTTAAATCTTGATAACCTGCCATTGTAGCAGCAGTAACCGATCTAGCTGCCGACCGCATCGCGTTACTCTGATTGGTTCTATACCTATGTCATTTGCATACGCACGCCTATACCAGTTTTTTTGGCTCTTCAGTGTATATTTCTGAGGGTACGGCCTTGTGAAAGTGCCATGGTGGAATGGGTTTATTTACAATCAAAGTATGTTGTAGGTGGGTCGATGCGGGTCAATGTCCTGTCTTATCGCAAGAGGTAATGCAGAAATGAAGCTAATACGGACTGTAACTCCCGTCGTAGCGGTGAAGACTGTGTTCAAAACCAATTACTACATATGAGTACGTTGATAATAATTCTGCATGCCAAATGCCACGATAAGGTTTATCTGTTGCAACACCTTAGGCCAAGCCGTTTTCGAGATAACAGCGCACAAAGTCGAAGGGGTGAGTGAAAATGTATGCTAATTCTCAAACACCCCACCCGAGGCGTTAAAAAAAAGCCATTTAATTTGGCGTGCAGAATTATTATTACTTTACACATCGGTGGTAATTCGTTATGAACACGTATTTCACCACACGAACAAGGTTGTGTCGCCTGTTTTTATTATGGCAGGCGTTGCTATCAGTAGTAAATAGTTTAATTCCTGCAGTACCCCATGCGATCAAAAACACAGAAGGCAGACTAGCATAGTTCCAAACACAAGAAATCTTGATTTACTGTGTTTAATCTCAACCCACCACAGCACTTTCGCGCGAGTGTGCCGCCATCGTTTAGGCTTGAACGACTTCGGAGACCAAAGCGCCTGGCTCGAACCCCAGGTAGAGTGTGTGTATGTTAAGAGCAATAATCACAATGGGTTGTATCAAGTGTCAATGGTAACGAGACACTTGAAAAACGGAAACATTTTTTCAGCGAACGTATATTATTTTTTTGAGGGAACATATCTTCAAATAAGACTCTTCCTAACTTATTGTTTTAGGTACGATCGGATGATCAAGGTTTTGACTTGACTAAGCTCTTTACAGGCCAATAATCAACGTCCTGCTTTAGAGTATCATAATCGTCATTGGTCCAGTAATATGGGACAGTAGCCTCATACATGCACGGTGGCAAGTAAGGAAAGAGAACTGTCGGACATTTATAAAGTGCGTTTCGTCCTAGTAAACAGCGAAATTTTCCCGCGATAAACAGTCGTCTCTAACAATGGCGTATCTGTCTTCCATCACGGTTGTCAAAGCTCAATTCCGAATTTTCGTATGTGGGAAATGTGGTGCTCGTGGCTCGTGGGTTGTTAGGAGTGCTCCTGTTCCTCCGGCCATTGCATTCTGCTGCTCTCCCATCTGCACCTCACTCCATTATATTAGTACCAAATAACGTTCAACTTGTAGAAATTTCTTGCAAATACTATTTCCTCGAACAAGACACATTTAGACAGCGTATTTTTTTTTTGCAAAACGGCATGCCAAAAACAGTGTTTTTATTGGACGTACAAATAATAGCAGGAACTTACTGATACAAGTAATGAACCTACTTTCCTGTACACGAGTACAACAATTTTTTTGATGTTCTTAAATGTGTACATGGTTCATAGGCTTTGATGTCTAGTAGACAGCAATAGCATCAGACGTGAAGCCAGAAACACATGCAACAGTACCGAGACAATTACACACACGTGCCTCATCCGGGACTAGAACGCAGCAAATATCGTAAAGTAAGCTACACTGCAGTCAACTACTCTACGTGGGTACGATTCGAAGCATAAACTTCGGCTGTAATCTGTCTGATGTTTTGAATGGTAGGGTTCACTATCCTAAAATATTTACATGGCCATCATTTTGAAAACAAGTGTCTGAGCCAATTAAAACACGCACGTTCACACGCACGTCCACACGTTCACACGTTCACACGTTCACACGAGTAGCACGTACCGTCGTGCTACTCGTGTGAAGAATTTGAGGGAAATCGGCTCATTGGTTCCCGAGATATGGCATAAAATCTTTATTTTCTTATTTGGTGCTATTTTAAAAGTTGCCTAAGAATAAGTTCTCTACATGATGGTTCTATTAATAGATACTGTCAGCGTAAAACCTTTGGTTGAATTTGGTTAAATTGTTAAACAGATATGTCAAATTTATTACCAAAATATTTATATGAACGCCATTTCGAAAATCAATGGCTGACCCCACTTGCATCATGCAACTTTGCATAGCCTTCTATAGCACTAGTAATGCGCAACATTTGGTGTAAATTAGTTGAAATGTTCCAAACATATGGCAAAATGTATATATTTCTCACCTCGTACTATTTTACAAAAAGGCCGGCAAAAGAATATCTCTGTACGCATTATTTATGCATCTAATGAATACTGTTGAATTGTTTCACGTATATAAAATATTAGTCTATATTATTTATATTAACACCATAAAAAAAATGCTTGCCGCACCTAAAACATGCTAGTTTACATACCCTACTGTGTCAATACTTGTGTGAAAATTGGGTGGGAACCGGTTGTTGATTGGCACTCGAGATATAGCATAAAACCTCAGTTTTCTTCAATTCACGATCTTCATAAATGAGGGACAAAGAGGATAAGCATTAGCACATTCGATTGTCGTGGATGCTGCCAGTATACTAGACTAAGATAACATATGTTACATAGTTACGTATATGTAGCACACTAAGCTGAAATGTTCTTACGGCATCAATTCTGGATATAAGGGTTTTAAACACTTAAAACATATAAATTAATATGGCCTGCTACAGTGCATATTACTCGCCAAAATTTGAAAAAAAAAAAAAAAAAAAAAAAAAAAAAAAAAAAAAGAGTTGATTTTTTCCGAGATGTGATTCATTTTTTCATGCGCAGCTTTTTCAAAAATGGCAGAGAAATGAGGCTTTGTAAAGAAATATTTTATGTGTGTAATATATACTAACAGCATACAAAGTTAAGTTGAAATTTGTTTAGTAGTTATGTAGATATGACATAATCAACTAAAATGTTTATATAGCCACCATTTTGAAAATAAGTGTCAGACCCATTTAAAACATATTAATTTACATGGCCTGCCGTAGTGCTATCCGTTTGCCAAATTTGGTGTAAATCTGTTTGTTTTATTCAGGAAATGTGACGTGAAGTTGGAATAAATTATATGGTTTCGACTATATAGGAAACAAAGCTATCATAGCTACACAGTCACCATTTTGGAAACAAGTGTTTGGCCTACCTAAAACGTAACAGTTTACATCACATGCTACAGTACTATTTATCTGACATATTTAGTAGGAATCGGTACATTGTTTCCCGAGATATGACATTACAGTGTTACTTATTCGTTTTGCGATATGTTACAAAATGGCGGACAAAAAAACTCCCGTAGATACGTTTTATGGCTGTAATATATATACTTAGCATACAAAGTTAAGTTGGATTTGAGTATATAGTTTCGACGATATAGCATACTATGAATACTACTTAAAACATACCTGTATATATAACCTGCCCCCAGTACAATTTTTTTGCCAAATTTGGTAGCAATCGGCCAACTGTTTTCTGAGATATGACAAAAACTTCATTACTTCATAGAAAATTGCCGGGACAAGTGGCTATGTGTTGGCATATATGACGCTTGTAACATATACTGCCAGTATACTAAATTTGGTCAAAATTGGTAGAACGGTATTTTAGTAACACCCAATGAACCTAAAATAATTTTATGGTAATCATTTTGAAAATGGCTTACCATAGCATTACCCACGTGGGAACTTTGACGAGAATTGGTTCTGTAGTTCTCGAGATATACCCTAAAACCTTTATCTATTAATGTGGTGGTATCCACCAAAAATGGCTTACCAACAACATTCATTTCAAAATACAATGCTTACACAATGCGCTGTCCACATACAAAATTTGGTTTAAATCAGTTGAATGTTTCCGAGATATATCATCCAAAAAACTTAAATGGCAGCCGTTTTAAAAGTAAGCGCCCGGCTTGGTATAAAACTATGAAAGTCAGGTGTGTTTACTTAAAACTGTATGTTGACGGAGTTTGGTGAAATTCGATTAACGCGTTCAAAAATTATAAGGGGGAACACACCCGCACGCACAGCACACACACATTTATACACACACGCATAAATACATACACACACACATTCACACAGCCAGGAAAGAGATATCATAAGCCTTACTTTCCTCCAGAAAGTAGGCTGAAAACTGCCTAAAAGAGATACCACGAGTTACTACAAAAAATATTTGAAACGACGCTACGAAGTGCTCTCGCAATTTTTAACAGAATAAAATTTTTTTTTGCATATTTTTTATTTGCAGCAGTCTATAAGTTTTTGTAAAATAAATTGTATTAAGTATACCTCAAATGAATTAAGACTTGTTCTTTTAGTCACCTGAGATATTTTTTTTGTTAATGTTTTTCGTTTATATTATTTGTAAGTTGCAATAAACAGTAAAATTGTGATTCTGACTTGCTATTATGCAAAAAAAAAAAAAAAAAAAAGCAGCATAAATGGTTTTTTTTCGGCAAAATGGTACTTGGAAGTAATGACTACAAGTTGAGTGGAGTTTCGAACGAGTATGAAATACTGGAATGTTTCCGTGACCAGCAGCCAAATTAATAGCCTAAATACGGGTCCGATGCCCAACAACCCACATACGCACAGCGCCCCGCCGCCGACCCAATGATTTGGGTATGCGTCGGGGTGCATTCGTCTTTACAAACAGCATGCGAGTTATGGGAGCCTAGGCTCCCGGTCTCACGACATGCAGGCCACTCGGTGGCGTATGAGGGTTTGGACTCCACGTGGTGCCGCAGCTAATGCCGCCACTCCAGACTGCGTCGGACTAGACAGGCTGAATGCCCAGGCCACCCACAGCATTGTGGGGTCCTTTACTTAGAATACTTCTTAGGAACACTTTTTATTATACATTACCAACAGAAACCATGCTTGCAAACAGGTTTACCGTTTCAGGTCAAGCTAATAAACATTTATGTTTAATAAGAAAAGTAGTTCCCTGTTATTATTAAATTATTGCAATTATTTACATCCGATACAATAAGTTTCCTGTTCTAAACAAATTCGCAATACCTGACTTACCTGTCTTATGCTCTCCATAATTAAATCGTATACATTATTTTATAAGTAGCTTTCGTATCGTCACATGGCAATCACAGTCAATTAATTATACGGGGAAAACCTTCCTAATTTTAATGGTTTTGAAGGACCTTTTGGCGTCGAGGTCTCCTTCCCCCTGACCATCTGTGGACACCCCTGGGAGTACATGGAACAGATACTTGAGGCGTCTCTAGAGGTGTACACGGGACTTGAGATAACTGTAGAGGTATGCATGGGACTTGGATGCCTGTGGAGGTGTACACGGGAATTGGGGAGCCTGTAGAGGCGAACACGGGACTTGGGATGCCTGTAGAGTCGAACACGGGACTTGGGATGCCTGCAGAGGTGTACACGGGACTTGGGATGCCTGTAGAGGTGTACACGGGACTTGAGATAACTGTAGAGGTATACATGGGACTTGGGATGCCTGTGGAGGTGTACACGGGAATTGGGGAGCCTGTAGAGGCGAACACGGGACTTGGGATGCCTGTAGAGGCGAACACGGGACTTGGGATTCCTGTAGAGGTGTACACGGGACTTAGTGTGGCTTGAGAGGTGTACTCACAGTCGAGGTGGGACTTGCGCAGCTTGTTGGCGTCCTCGCCGTGACACAGGGCGTAGAGGTTCCTGCCTGTCAGCTCCTCCGCGGTGTAGTCCAGCAGCTCCGACACCCTGCAACATGGTCGTGAGTCCCTGCAGATACAGCTGCGACCAACAACTGTTCACCAAACACTCCTCAACTGACGTCCTTCACTCCTGCAGCGTTTACACGTTGCTTAACTTCCGCCCTTCAAGAGGTCCGCCTACCTCGCACTTCAACTGCATTGTACAGTCGTTCATTATCCAGTGTGCTGATCTACGGGAAAAAAATACTCATTCAGACGAAGCCTACTGAGTGCTTTCAAGACATCACGCACAGTAGAAACACCATTTCAGAGCACTCCAACATAGCTAAAAACGGCTTTCCAGGAGCGCCGCGTCGCATAATGTACGACCTGGTGTATACAAAGATACCCCAAGGTCCTGCATAGAACCTTGGAACAGACTGTACACCTATTAACGTCTCGCAGGCACACGCAACACGACGAGAACGTCACACGCGAGTTCAGAGCCTTGCGCGTAGATAGCGACAATGGCGCTCTAGACTAGCACTTATTGCTCTCTCGCTTGTGTGCCTCGAACCAAGGTAACTCCACGTANATAGCGACAATGGCGCTCTAGACTATCACTTATTGCTCTCTCGCTTGTGTGCCTCGAACCAAGGTAACTCCACGTAGGCCGGCGCCTTAAAAACCAACATGCAGAACACTAACCTCCTGTAAATACAACTGCGATCACTGCCTCACTTTACCTCTTCGAAATACGTAGGAGATTATGTATTTCTAGTAGTAATAATATCATGCCGACCGCCTTGACCGTGCAGTGGGCAAAGCAGTAGCCTCTTACTGCGGCAGATCCGAGTTCAGTTTCCCACGCCAGAATTGTTACTCAAGTGGTTCGTGCCTCTGGCTCGCCTCCGTAACGCGGAAGACAACAGTCTTAAGAACAGTTCTGTTCCATTAACACGCCCTTGTGTGGGATTCCTAAAAGTTGTGTATGGTAAAGTTAGAACTTTCGAAATTATGGCTTTTAGGCTCCCAGTTAAGGAAACAGTGAATTAATAAAAGCAGTTCTACGACTCGACGTTTTACTGAGGGAGAAATATCTAAGTTTGTGTTTTCTTTAACCAGTGTTTCTCCTGAAATTACCGCGTTTTCCACTAGGATGGCGCAGGAACAATGTGAGGTGGTCACGGTAGTGATAATATTACGTATGGCGGAAGTATACCACATGAGAGGGAAAGCATATGTTAAGCAGGGCTTTCAAAATTGCTCAGTTAACCGCGAACAGAGTGTATGGTATTGTTCCGGCACGAGGGAATGCAGTTGTTACGACTATGAGCCGAGGCCTCGCCAGCCTGACCACGTTGTTGCACATATGGTGGGACACGAACCGTGATGGCTGGAGACATAATACAAGGAGTCTCCTCCGACGGTTGGAAGGTAGGGCCGTGCTCAACACTCGCCCGATATAAACGCAGGAAGGCGGCGTGGACAGAGTCCTTGTCTCCGAGACACTCCTTACTGAGCGCTGCCGCGGAGTTCTGTTAGTAGTAGGAAAGCGTTGTTCTGGAGCAGTGCGTTTCTCAATACTTGTGAAATTCAATTAGTTTCCACAGTGCCATGAGGCAAGCACGTTGTTATGAGAAGAGGAGTATTTCAAGACCTGTTTTTCGGAATATTGGTTCCTTTGATTGCGATGTAGCTAAAGATGATTCGGTGTTCGTAAAGCAAGTTACGACAGCAGAAGAAAGCTTCACGCTTCTCAGCTTTATGTATAGATTCGCTCTTCAGGGAATGACTGCCCACAATGGATCTGGTATTTTGGAGGTTTGCTTCTATAGACATCCACACAACAGTACAGTGACTAGTGTTAATCATCTTAGTCAAATTGATTCAAGATACATTAAGCCTATATGTTGGAAGACTTTTGCTATTAATGAACTTGTTGCTACTTCTAATTCTGTTATTGCTATGTCTCCGTCTCCAGTATTGTATTCTCGACGTACGCTTAAGTTTGAGCTAGGAGATGCAACGATTCGTTACGTCTACTCACATCAGCTTACGGAGCCAGGAATAAGGTGAAGACTTTCCTTATGTGTAGCTTCGAGAAGTAATTACTCGCTATGTTTCCGTCACTTACATTCTACGANCTATGTTTCCGTCGCTTACATTCTACGAGAACAGCAGTTGTAAAAACCTCTTAACTTTCTAAAGTCTCTTTAATCTTCCCTTGATTTAACAAAACAACTATTGTAATAAGATGTAACTTGTTGTTTTATTAAAACGCCAAATATCAAGCCTGCCTAATTCATTTTGTCCGTCAGTACGCGTCCCCAAAATCGTTAACATTTTAAATTTAAACTAAAATTACTACACCGTGGTGCTATAGTATGTTCACAGTACATTCAGACTTGTTGAATATAAACTTTGAAAAATCAGCCTATGNGCTACACCGTGGTGCTATAGTATGTTCACAGTACATTCAGACTTGTTGAATATAAACTTTGAAAAATCAGCCTATGTATGGCGCATAGGTTGTTTCCTACATGAGTCAGGTATATCTAGCGTTTTATACTTTCGTTAAAATGATAGTAACTAATTTTTTGTTAAATGTATTTATCTGTAAATTATTTTTCATTTATACTTAATATGGATAAAAACAGAGCGAAAATAGGATAGGAAATGTTCTTGTGACAAATATTTTTAAACACAGTGTGCACGAGTGCGGTGCGTTGTCCAACTCTATACTTAGTCAGCACGAGGCGGAGTGTAAGTCCAGCTAGGGCTGCAGCTCTAGCGGACGCCGGGGCACTGACCTGGGCTCGCAGTGCGCGATGCGGAAGTCGAAGTTGATGCGGGTGACGAACATGTCCGACTCGAGGCGGATCTCGTGCACGCTGGGCGGAGGCAGAGCCACAGCTATGGCGACCATGCCGAGCAGCGGAGGAGACGCCTTCCTCGAGTGCGAGAACGTGTACTGCGGCCTGAGGCGGCACAGCACCAGCACCACCTGTTGACCAACCACGCAACTAACACGCCGCTCACCACTACCTTAACGCTCGACTCTTCGACAGTCAATCCTTCTCTACGGCTACATTTCAGTGTGATGACTTACCTCGTAATCTTTCTTTAACTAGAGGTATATTTTAGCTGTAAATACATGTTCAAGAGAAAAATATTCTGGGGAAATATATTTTATTTACGTGATGTGATTTACACTGAATTTACCACCAAAGATAAATAAACACATATCCACCGCATTGTATTTTATTTCAAAGTGCATATTCACGTCTACGGAATGTCATCAGAAGGAGGTCACCCATCCGTCCGTTGAAAGTTAAAGTTTGGCAAATATTTGACGGATGGACGGATTGAAAAAAGTTGCCCTGCGATTGGCTGAAGATCACGTGACTGCCGGATGCGACGGATGGTTGTGAGTCCATCTTAAGAGGGACGTATCCTTGACATTTAGATTTACGTATTTTCCTCCATAACTTCATTTTTGGAATGCAATATTTAAAAACCAAGTAAGTCGAGGTATAGAGAACATCTTAACAGTTATTTCGAAATCCAACTTAATTTTCTTACATGATAAGTTTCACATCTGTAATAGTTATTAAATATTACCTAATTATTTAATATTGTCAATCCCACGTGAAAAAATACAGGTGCCATTGAAACCGAACATATTTCAAAAAAGTTCATTAAACAATCCTCTTTGTCATGTCTAGCTTTGATTTTTTTACGTTTTGCCATAAATTTTCTTTACGAAGATTTGTAAGAAAAATCTAAGATGGACTAGATACTATCCCCTGAAGGACNCGTTTTGCCATAAATTTTCTTTACGAAGATTTGTAAGAAAAATCTAAGATGGACTAGATACTATCCCCTGAAGGACGCTGTCTAGTGTCCTTCGAAGAGAAGGACCTCTCTACATCGGAGCAATTAGAAGTAAGTTAATACAAGTTTGTGCTTTCGTGTGTTTTCGAGTCCATTTAAAATGTTTAATGCATTAAATTTTTACGAAAAACGTTTTGCGGATATGTTTCCTGGACAAAGATGGTCAAAGTGTTTTATGCTTAAAAGCGATATCGTTGTCGAAAAGTGCCGAAAATCATTTAATGTGCAAAACCCCATCCTTTCACCAGGCCGGCCTCGCGATAATGACAAGTTTCATNAAAGTGCCGAAAATCATTTAATGTGCAAAACCCCATCCTTTCACCAGGCCGGCCTCGCGATAATGACAAGTTTCATCCGATATATTGGATTATTAGTTTTCTTGCTTCTTTGTATTTTTTAACATGGAAATTCCGAAAGTTCATCTATGATGGCCTAGCTATCAACATAAAACCGCAGTGCAGACATAAAAAGTAGACTACATACCCATCATCATGTCACGATATCAATCCTACCAGACGTCCGCAAAATCGATTCTGTGAAATAATCATTAGTTTGTACAGTACACATCAAAAGTTTAGAGCCACGCAAGATGTAAATTATAACTCAAACTTTACACGATATAGAACGTAATTCAATAACAGAAATAAGGAAACACTATAGAATTATTTGACACTTCTTTAAATAAAACCTTACGGAAAATTAGGTATAGCCAATTTACGGCTCCTTCACACTTTTTGTAACAAACTTTTAAAAAATCACTCCTTGTATGACGTGTTTGGTTGTCTCCTGAATATGTCACTTATCACAAGCGTTTTATATTTTTGGTAATATCAAAGTGCCTTATTTTCGCTTAAACTGAACTCTTATTTACATATTCTCTCTACAAATTGTAATATTTCATTTATTATTAATATGAATAAAAACAGGGAGAAAATAGGTACGTTGATACTGCCTGGCAAGAAATAGTCCTTATGCAAAATATGATTATACTGAAGTGCGCACGAATACGGTGATTTGTCCCTCTAGACTCGTTTAAGCTTTGTTAACATCAGGCGGAGGAATATTCTGGAAGTATAAGTTAAGCAGGGCTTCAAAAAAGTTGTGTATTATGCACCTAATTTAAAAATAATGTATTGTGTTTGATACACATGCCTTAGAAATGCCTAACTGGGCTGTAATTTTTCGTTGTGTATTGTTGCTCTTACTCTTTCCAACAATTTGCCACTTTAAGTTCGGTAATACACTTTTTTCCCCATTATATACACAACAAATGCAAGAAATTACCATTGCAACTGCATGCCTCAATATGGATAGCAATAATCGGTGAATTTATAATTTCCCGGTAACCAGTATATAATGTGGTCTTTTGAGTCTTTAACGCTAGCTCAACTGGTAAAAAAATAAATAATTTTCAAGTTTGTCGAATTTATAGCTAATTTTCCGAACAATGTAAATTAAAGTGACAAAAAATAAAAACTTGTTTGCAAATTTATTTTGGGACTTGTTTGTTTTTCTCTTTCAAATGTAGCCTATTTATAAAGGTAAATTTTAAAAAATATCACATAAAAATAATTGTAAAATAACTTTGTATACATAACATTTTACAAAAAAAATGTGTACGATAATTTCAGATTTATGTAATTGTTTTAAAACTCATAATTTGCGGATTATTTGACCGATTTCAATAATTTAATCATACTTATATGTGTTTTAACTGTAAACCTGTTAGAAAATTGCATTATATTGCACCCAAAGTTTTGGCGGGTTCACATACATAGCAACAAGTGTGCGACCCACAATACTTGGCCATCTCCCCCACCCCTCCCCCTGGCTATACATGACTGCTCGAGTTCTCTACGTCTGCGGACAGCTCATGACTCTCTCTCATTTCCCGTATTCACAACCGTATGTATACATTACGCGCGATGTTATAAAACAGTGTACTAATAAAGTGTCACTACATTCATCGGTTCAATCAATATCGTTTGCTAAAGCATTTTGTGAGCTAGAAAAATGCCTGTTTACAAGATAGATACGGACAAAGTTATGAATTCTGTTCATATATTAATAATTGCGTAGGTCGGTACATGACACCCAACCGATATTGCCTCTTCAACTAGTGTTGACATGGCAAAAGCACGCCGCACATGACTGAGAAAGACTGGCGTGTGTGGGAACATGCGTGATAGGGCACTACCGGGTAAGTAAAGTAGCGAATAGTGGAGGCAGTCGCCCATGTGACCCCCCAGCCTTACCTGACCTAGCCTAACCTATGGCAACCTGGCTTTGCAGCTCTACACCATTTGTATTCTGTTGTCAAATTATATCAAACAGCAACCTTGTAACTGCAAAACCAGAATTAATGTTTTATTTTCATGCACAAATTTACAGAATTGTTCAACTTTTAACTTATATCATGTTCGAAACAAATTTTCAAACAATAAATAACTTATATAGCCTATGTGATCAAAGCTCTAAATGAATTTTGGTGTCACGATTCTAGAACATGCTGTGTTTTTAATGCAATTCGTGCTTCACCCGTAGTTTAATTTCAATAATTACATAAAATCCAAATAAACAATAACTAGAAGTGAAACTGTAATAGCAGGCGAGTTAAGCGTCTGTTAGAAAATAGTTCACGGCATTCCAACGACGAAGAAAAACATTTTTTTTGTTTGTTTTTCAATAACTATTTGAAACTTGTTTGTCACATAATTTATAAAGTTACTATCTTCAATATGCCGTTCAAACATGTTAAACATTCATTATTTGTTACACTGATGACATTATCGTAAATTTAATACTGGCAAGATGTTACATAATCCAAATCATGTCCAAAAAAACACAGAAAATATTTTTTGGACATTTGAACGACCTGAATACCTTAATTTTCACACGCAATTGCCGTTATAGTTGTTGCGGTAAAAGTAATTTTTTGTGTGAAAGATATACTTAAATGACTTATTTTGAACTTCGGGTATAGGAAGTTCATGGTCAGTTGCGCACTTTTGAAATCAACCTTCTAAAACCGTCACTGCCCCTGCTTGCATATATTTTATCGGGCCGTTGGACTTCCATGCGCTACGCAAAGTATGAAAACACGAAGGGAAAGTAGTTCCACTTTTTAACGTTGAATTAAACGGGTTAATTATACATTGGTGAACACAAATTATTTATTTTGTTTTATGTTCTTTTTAATCCAAATAAGTGCAAGAATGAGCAAATATGTAAAATACTTACTTAACATTTTCACTTGAACGACGCACGAATAAAGTGATCAGGCTAATGACGATGTTAATTATATATGTAATGAATATAAGTATATCTTAATCAGGGCTTTCACATGTGCCCATTTACGCACCTACCTAAATAAACTCTTTTAACGCACACTTTATGCGATTCTGGGGTAAAGCTTTCAAACGATTTTATCTGAAAATTCACTGACCAAATACAAGAGATTCTTCTATAACTGACTGCACTGAAAGGGGTTACAAATTTTCCAACAATAAAAGACGTGACTGTGGATCGTCGAAGTCCCGTTGCGGCTCGTAGCCCGACTTGGAGACAACATGGCACGCTTTGTGCGAAGAGGCAATGGCCTACTTACTGTACGGCAACGCCGTAGCCACAAATACGATGTAGGTTAACAGTTGCATTGTAAACCGACCACGTGGTTTCGATGAGAGATATTGCATTTCGCGTAATCCGTACGGTGTGAGGCAGGGGTGTAAAATATAAATGTGTTTTTTTGTGTTTTATTGAATTGAGCGTGTTGGTTTAATGCCAGCAGTCTCGTTTTATTTTAATTTTTTTAAAATTACAATGGATGAAGTCCCAGCACATTATATGTGCGCATACACATATACGATTCGAGACCAGGAATACTTCATTTCCTTAAATATTCCATGTAGTAAGTCTATGAAATACGTGGCTAATTCTTCTAACAAGCAGCTGTTTTATAAAATAAAATTAAAAACGCATGTGGGAGAAACGACGGGGTACAGCGGGTCTAAATATCGCCCCCCCCAGCACTTTTCAAATACACCTTTGAAAACAAGTCCCTGCCTATATCCAAACGGACTCAATGTAATGAAATAGTTTCAACATCTCGAACTCACACTAAAAGAGTAATGTTAGACATTTGCATACGCCGAATGTACTTTACACAGATTGCGCTATTTTATAAACACAAAAGTAAGGACTGTCATGTTAGTATCAGCTGTTCGGGGTGGATTAAATACTTTTGCAAGTCCTGGTTAGGATCTAATTCTATTCTTGTTTCGTATCCTTCCGCCATGTCAATTTACATCTGCTGAACCTCATTACTTCATTCATGCGCGATCCAAAGAAATCTTGGAATTGTTAAAAACGTAAATGTAATGCCAACATGGCAACTCGTACTGTGTGTTATAAAAAACTAGAAACACTAACTTCGCATGTCATAGATATGAACATTTATTTATTTGTTTTATTTATTTATTTCGACTTCATTTATACTTGCGAAGTAAAAGCTTCAATGTCTTCTCTTACACTTAACCAGATATAACATAATGTAAGCGAATGTAAACATAAAGAAAAAAAATACTTACATTACAAAAATAAACGAAACAGAAATACGATAACTCAAATAGATTAAACTAAAAATGATCTGTGGTTTCTAACTACAGTATGCACATGTCTTGAGTAGGAATAGAGACAAGGGAATGTTTAAAGAAATAAAAATTACAATAGCACGGTGATATGGATCTACAACAGCGCAATAATATGTATCATAATCAGCATTACCAATCATAAATATAAACGTGCGGAACTTACAAAGTACCTGAGAGGAAAACAAAAGATTAAATCTCAAATCATTTAAATAAACAGATCTATAATGCGCACTTACAGATTAAAAGAAAATTGAATGCAGCAGCTCCTTGAAATACATTGACGAATCGACAGCAACAAATTACACATTTATTAAAGTGAATGTATAAATGAACAGGTGTATCTAGGGTTTACAAATAGTTAAGGGGAAAAATGGAAACAAATTAAAAATACTACGCAATAATGATGCGTGTGCGTGCGTGTGTGTGGAATCATCAGTGCATGTTCTTAATACACTTGACTGCACTGCTCTTAAAAGTAGTTAGTGTTGTCGAATTCCTACCTCTATGGCTCAATTATCACACGCTCGTGCAACAGAGACGGTGAAAGAATTTGCACTCGTGGTACATCAAGTCACATAACTATTTTTAACAAATCACTCATAACATAACAGCCCGTGCACCAACGTCAACTGTAACGAAAAGGCAGTCATGAGCGTTTTTTACATGTACATATTTTTCAAATTTTTATTTTAAGAGTGTTTACTTTACCGCGAACAACCTTTACTATATTTACCCTCCTAACAATTCACTTCACCGGCGCGGTGGATGCTTACAGTAACTGTGTGCGTGGCGGAAGGATACACAAGGGGAGGAGAACGAGATGCAGAGCAGGGTTTAGGAAAGTAGTGAGTTGCCCGCGGACAGTGTGTAGGAACATGAGTGACGACGACTCGGCGCGCACGTAGAAGGCTGGGAAAACACTACTACGTGCTCGAAGAGTACGTGATTGAGACGTACGGATCTCCTGGAGTGTGCACTAAGTGCGCAGTACTTGTAGTGTATGACGCATACTCGAAAACCAAGAGTACGTCATTTTGGTTTAGGACACTTTTTAAAGAATTAAAACGATACTCTTAACTTCATTGTGTTATTATAAATCAGTTCTTACGTAATTAGTGTGGCCTAACCTGATACATATTGGTTATTTTCATAAGTATGACTCCGTCATTTCAAGAAAAATATCCCTTGGAGAAAAATAATGCATATAGTTAATGGTTAGAACAGAAAAAGTAGTGTTTCCACCACTTGGAGTTGTATGCCTCAGGCACGATGCATTTGCAGAAATACGCCAGAAGCAAGAAATGAAGATATCTGGACGGCTCTTAACAGCGAGGTGTTGAGAGCCAATGAGGGTGAAGCGAGGTGAGTATGGAGCAGCGCCGGAATGCAAGGGCGGGGGGAAACGGGAGATCCCAGATATTCGTCCGGCACGATTACCACGTGCGAAGATTCTGGAGCGACCCCGCTGGAAATCGAACCCGGTTCGCTTAGGCGGGAGGCGAGTAGTTTGCACACCACGCCACCGCGGCCCCCAGGAGTGTGAAGAAGACTTGCAGGGGTGTAGGCCGTCGGCACTCACCCGGTAGCCGGAGGACTTGAAGTGGCATCCTCGCTTGGTGAGGGTAGACTTCATGCGGATGCAGAAGGCGCGGTCCAGGCCCTTGTAGGCGTTGTTAGCCGACAGCGTCATCACCGTCGCCACTACAACAACAACAACCTCAACATCAGTTCACGCGACGATGCTGCCCTGCGACGGCGTGGCGTGAGCCGGCCTTAACAAATTAAATATATTACAATTTCAGCAAACGTTGTCCAACTTTTACGCATCGTATCCGATGACATTTCCCTTGAATAAGAAAAAATGTGTTTCTGTTTTGCGGACGTACTAATGAAAAAACTTACGACGTTAACTTATGCCGTGGGCTGCCGCTTGACGTACATGCAACCACTAAATAAAGTTCATAAATTTTTTTTAAATGTTAAAAATATGCAAAATGTTTTTATAGTGTTTTGGTACACAGATAGTAAAAAGTTACAAAACAGAGTTTCTGGTAGTGACCGAATTGAATGGGTGCAGGCTCAGATATTCTAACTTCTCGATCACACCC
>NQII01003392.1:44323-70142 GCA_002778355.1 Clitarchus hookeri | reverse complement strand
CCCCTCCCACCTTCCCGGCCGCAAACCCCCTCCGAAACCTCTTTATCTCTGTGCATACTCTCAACCTAGGAAAGATAAATTTCTACTCTCTGAATATATTTTTAATAATCAAAAATTTACTTTTAATTTTTTTTTTGCGTAGCAGTTTATTTGATAGTATGCTGGAACTGCATCGAACTGCTGGCAACAGGGTTATCAGGCATCTTACCCGGCATACAACGCTTTTATCAGTGAGTACTGTAGTCAACACTAAACATTAATGTCCCTACGTTTTTGTAGAATTTTTACAGACATGTCAACATTCGAATAAAATATATCATGTTACAATGGTTTACAATACGTGTATTATTTTAATTTAATAGTTGGTAGCGAGTCAAACATTACATGAAAATATTTTACAATATGTCTAATATCACATTAAATAATTTAACAATGTGCATTTTATATAACTATGCCAGGAAAACTAAGTTGTATTCACAATGTTAATCTGTAAACGATCTGTGAAAAATATAGTATCGATTAAGTTACAAAATGGAACCAGACATTAAAATTTTAATTTTGAGTGGAGTTGAGAGATTTAGGAGTCTCTCAAAATTGAGGTCTTGAGAGCCGGTGTGGGAGAAGCGAGGTGACTATGGAGCAGCGCCGGAACGAAAGGGAAGGGGAAACCTGGAAACACCCGATAAAACCCGCTGACCAGCGGCATCGTCAAGCACGATTCCCACATGCAAATATTCCAGAGCAACCTCGCCGGGGATCGAACCCGGCTCGCCTTGATTGGATTTATTGTAATTTTAAGTACCACAGGTGTTATTTATTCAGGCGTTAAAAGCAACAATAATAATGGCACATAGCTTAAAAGCTATATAGAGGGGAAAAGTGTATGTATCGCGAGGGAAGTGTTGCCCTCGTGCATGTGTCTGGGGCGTGTCTGCGACGTGGGGGGAGTATGTGGGTCACCGCGGCATTCCCCTGGCCGGCATGGCATTCCTAGGTGTGTCCGCCCCCAGAGACGTCCGGCGCATACTCAGCAGCGACGCCGCCGCCNGCATTCCTAGGTGTGTCCGCCCCCAGAGACGTCCGGCGCATACTCAGCAGCGACGCCGCCGCCCGTACACGACGCACGTCCCCGCCCCCCAGCACCAAGCTCCCCGGGCGCGAGTCGTCCTTACACACCGTGCACTGTCGCCGGGGAAGACCAACTGACCGATCGTCACACTTCAATGTAAAGTCCATTCACGGTTACTTCCAAACTGTTCTGAAGTCCTGCTGCAGTTCTACTTCCAGGACATTCCTCCACCTCGTGCAAACAAAGCTTGATCGAGCCTACATAACTACACCACAGGGACGACAAACCTCATTCGTGCGCACTCTGTGAAATAATATTTTTGCACAAGAACTATTTATTACTAGTTATTACCAGCACACCAATTTTGTCTCTCTTTTTTATTAATATCAATTATAAACAAACTGATATAATTTATGAATAAAAATTCAATTTAACTCAAAATTAGGTACTTTTGTGTTAACATAGTTATAAACCTTTGTGATGCTCGCCATATTTAGGAAAGAACCAAACGCTTCATAAATGGGATGATTTTTCAAATATTTTATTTAAAAAGTAGGAAAATACAGCGAACAGATGATACTGCGTGCACATCTACAATGCCTTTTGACTAAACTTAGAAAATTGTCCGTATATTTAAAAAGAATTCGTTGGGAACTAGTTGTCAAGATCATTTTTGTAACACTACAAGCGTATTAAAACTAATATGGAAAATAATAATAATGAAGAATGTGTAAAACTAATGTTGAATTTTGACAAGCTGCACAAACCAATTTGTATGCTTAATAAAACAATGTGTTGTACAGACACGCTATTTCAGTTGCAAAGTTACAAGAAAATATTTTTAGCGACTAGTTTCCAAAGATTTCTTTGTAAAACATGCAACAAAATTTTAAAGTGCCTGCGTGTGAAGCTGATGCCAGTTTTTCAGTAATAGCAAGAATATTCTCTTGCTGCATGAACGCCTGTGAATCGTACGGAAGCTTTCAAGACACGTAGAGAATACGTCTTCCGGATACGAAAATGCCAAGAAATGCCAAGAAAATATACTGCAATAAAAGTGTTCGTGACCTATCACCGTCTCTAAGATAGGAATATTTCGCGGGCTCATTTATGGAGAATCTGAGTTTGAAACGCTTGTACATTTGAGTAACTTGTGTGGATGCATCACATCCTGTTCAGACAATCCCTGAAGGGTTCTCAACTCAGAAAGGAAATCCGCAAGGATACAAGGACGCGATCCTCTGCTATATTTCCCGCAGAAGAACTAGCTACTCGCTAGTACTAGAGTATACAAAGCACTCTCGACAATTAGCCACACGTCCCTGTTTACGAAGCGTGACACATTAACTTCGCTCCGACTATATAAACGTCGGGGGCAGCGGTGGCGTAGTGACCAGGGCGCTCGCCTCCCACCGCGGCGATCCGGGCTCGATCCCCGGCGGGTCCACTCCCGGACCCCAGCATGTGGGATTCGTGCTGGACGATGCCGCTTGCCGGCGGGCTTTCTCGGGATACCCCTGCTTCTCCCGCCCATGCACTCCTGTGTCTCTCCATTCTAGGGCCTCATTTCTGTCATGCTCGGGAATGACGGTCACCTACGGGTCCCAGCTGGAAAGACCGTCACTCGGAGGGTGTTGCCTTGCCCTGGGTGCACTCCCCACATGCCGTTATTATTATTAGTTTTATATAAACGTCATGGTAGTAGGAAGTAGAGGTTGTAGAAATCAAACCGTAGAGTGAATATGTGTAGAGAAAGCATGCTGGATGCGCAGAACTAGTCTCCGTGTTTCAACATTCGAATGGTTTTTTTGCCAATACGATTCGAGGTCAGAACACTGTTTATATGAACAAGTGCTTTGAGATGTTTAATAATTCTTCCAACCAATTTCAATGCAGTTAGATTACATTTAAACTGGTCAAAGTATTTTGTTCACATGAAAGGATTTGACTTTTGAAAACTAAGATACAAACAAAACACGTTCATCATTGTAGACCACGTGACTTTGACAGATGTGTGGGTTTGGAGTAGGTCAATGCTGCGTGCATCTGCAAAAGAAGAATAGTAGGTCTACTTCATTTTTAGTCTATGAGTCAAATATGTCGCCAAATGGATTCGTAAAATTTTCTAGTCCGTGGTAATGACAAATATAGAAAAAAACGGCGTTCCGGAAAAGTATCTTGAANTAGTTTTATATAAACGTCATGGTAGTAGGAAGTAGAGGTTGTAGAAATCAAACCGTAGAGTGAATATGTGTAGAGAAAGCATGCTGGATGCGCAGAACTAGTCTCCGTGTTCCAACATTCGAATGGTTTTTTTGCCAATACGATTCGAGGTCAGAACACTGTTTATATGAACAAGTGCTTTGAGATGNCCAACATTCGAATGGTTTTTTTGCCAATACGATTCGAGGTCAGAACACTGTTTATATGAACAAGTGCTTTGAGATGTTTAATAATTCTTCCAACCAATTTCAATGCAGTTAGATTACATTTAAACTGGTCAAAGTATTTTGTTCACATGAAAGGATTTGACTTTTGAAAACTAAGATACAAACAAAACACGTTCATCATTGTAGACCACGTGACTTTGACAGATGTGTGGGTTTGGAGTAGGTCAATGCTGCGTGCATCTGCAAAAGAAGAATAGTAGGTCTACTTCATTTTTAGTCTATGAGTCAAATATGTCGCCAAATGGATTCGTAAAATTTTCTAGTCCGTGGTAATGACAAATATAGAAAAAAACGGCGTTCCGGAAAAGTATCTTGAAACAGCTTCAGCCGATATTGTATAGCTGGAATTTATTGTGAATTCCTTATATAAATTGATAGGCAGAGTGACACACGGAGGTAAATATTTGTTAGATTTCGGAGTGGTGTTCACAAGTTTGAAGATTTATTTGAGTCATATGCGGTATTCCGTGTGAGAGACTAATCTCCCACTCGACTGGGCTATTGAGAATTCTGATTGGTGCTCCTGTACCAAACATATGTACTTGCATAGTCTGGTAAAACGTGCATAGTCTTACTGCAGAAAAGTAGCTTCGCTACCAAGTAATGAGCAGTATGTTGTACAGAAGGTTCTCATGCATTGTTATTGCCTCTGGTTGTTGTTCACCATCACGTGATATGTCCTCTGTAAATGCGGTTGGAAATGGCGATGGTTCCATACCTCACACATCGTGGTGGTATCAGGTTGTACCATTACTACAAGAACGTTCATCGTCTTTGACTGTCCCCATGGATAATTATACGATCCATCTTCACCCCTCCCTATATTACACTGAAGAGCCAAAAAAACTGGTACACCTGCCTAATATCGTGTAGGGCCCCCGCGAGCACGCAGAAGTGCCGCAAGACGACGTGGCATGGACTCGACTAATGTCTGAAGGTATGCAGGAGGCATTGAAATCTGCGCCAATTTGAGAAAGGGTTGCACGTCTGTCACGTTTAATGATTCTCGTCAGTCGTCGTTTGTCCCGTTCGTTCACGATCTTTTTCCGGCAGCAGCGATGTCGAAGATTTGATGTTTTACCGGATTCTCGATATTCACGGCACACTCGTTAAATGGTCGTACGTGAAAATTCAAATTTTATCGCAACCTCGGAGATTCTATATCCCATATCTCGTGCGCCGACAATAACACCACGTTCAAACTCACTTAAATCTTGATAACCTGCGATTGTAGCAGTAGTAACCGATCTAGAAACTTTGCCAGACGCTTTTTGTCTTATATAGGTGCTGCCGACCGCATCGCGTTACTCTGATTGGTTCCATACCTCTGCCATTTGCATACGCACGCCTTTCCCAATTTTTTTGGCTCTTCAGTGTATGTTGAAACTTATTTCGCGGGAAAGCTCACCCAATTGTTCCTCGCCCTGCTGTATAGCTGGGTAATGGCAACCAAACCACACTACGATTATCATAATTTTTTCACTTCGTCACTGGAGGCCACATAATGTCGCGGTGTGTTTGACCACAGCGATGTGTGCACTCGAGAACCATTCTACTGCACTTACGGCACCGTTTTTTTTTTCATGCCATTACTCTCTTTGGCTTGGCTGTACGAAGTTAGACCACGCAAGCACTATAAGTTCATTTTCTCAGAGTCACGTGCGGTGTGTTGAGCTAATGACAGACAAGTCTCTGAGTGAGAAAGACAGAAGGCGAAGGTCTGCCTGTAACCAAAAACAAATCCCTGTTTATTACAGTTCTCATTGTTTCCAGGAGTAAATAAAATATTTCAAAATATCTTCTACTAAAGGGAGTGATCTCTTTTCTTTGTACAAACAGAATGATTCGCTGTGCTCGCAAATATAACGGTAGAGAGGATCACTACATACAGATTTAATGGTATTACTCTCCACACTAACAACATTTATATGTTACCAACGACACATCTGATATCTGTTCCTCTATCAACAGTGTCGAATGGCTCTCCAAAATAAATTTGTCACATGGTAATTTTCGATTCCGCACAAAACACCCTGCACGCATGCCAACGTATGTGTTTCTATTCTCACAGAGTAATCCTCAGGAATCTGTCACGCCATTCGTATGCGTACGATGTTCGCCAGTGAAAAACTACAGTGCCTCGAAATTACGCGGCCCGAAAGCAAAACTGAACACGATAATATAGAATAATACTTCTGTTATATTGCACGTGCGTCTCATGCCGAGTCTTCCTAGTAATAGTTACTTAACGCGTCAAGGTCACGTCCCGTCATAACGAAGTATTGCGACGTCGATGGAAAATGTCATCAACTAGCTTCGCGTTTGTTCTGTTTTTGCCTCAGAATTTTAACTGTGAATGCAGCGTTTTAATACAGCGATCTGATCAGTAAAGATGCAGCATTCTTGCTACAGTTTAAATCACTATTTTACAGAAGANTGTAGCGTTTTAATACAGCGATCTGATCAGTAAAGATGCAGCATTCTTGCTACAGTTTAAATCACTATTTTACAGAAGAATAAATATCGTAAACCGTCTGCTACTTACAGCGATTTTCGGTGACTTCGGCACTTTCTAACGGTCACATTTATGTTTTAATAACCAAGTTTATGAATTAAAATAAATATTGACTTTCATTTCTGGCCTGAAAAAAATATTTCATATTTTATATTTTGAAGTAGACCCATAAGACAACTGGGTAATCCTCATAAGCAAGGGTATGAGTTGATTAGGAGAATTTTGATATTTTACTAAGTATGGTGTTAATCTTACATGTAGTGGAAATATAGAAAAAAGAGGGAAAGTAAATCCTAGGCAGGGCTTTCAAAAGTGCTCAATTATTAGTGAAAAGCCTTTGAACCCTAGTGATATAAAGTACCCACAATGTAGAGCAGTAGCAAAGCACAACATCTCAGTTACGAATGACACTTTTTGACGGTTATAAGGAGGTGCCAGTGTTGTTGTTTAGTGACTTATCCTTCCACCTGAGCAGTTCTGACACGTGAAAGCCACGCTGTTTGTGTTTTCTTGCCAACTTGGCATTGAAAGTCTTGACCAACCCTGTCTTACTCTGCCTGCCTCCCANCCACGCTGTTTGTGTTTTCTTGCCAACTTGGCATTGAAAGTCTTGACCAACCCTGTCTTACTCTGCCTGCCTCCCACCTGTCAAAAAACTACCCTCGTAGCTGAGACAGAGTGTAATAGGGATGGGCGTTATTTGACGTAGCGGTTAAAATAACGTTGTTCCGTTTGTGTAACACATCACACGAGGAACACGTTCCTTGGTTCATGCAGTTGTTTCTGGAACGCTTTGTAACGTGAACTGGCACCGCCCAGCACTTGCACAGTGCGCATGCGTGAANTTCATGCAGTTGTTTCTGGAACGCTTTGTAACGTGAACTGGCACCGCCCAGCACTTGCACAGTGCGCATGCGTGAAAGTTATTCCTCTGGAACGTCCCGGCTTGCGTCTGTGCGCATGGTGAACGTCATTTCTTGGAATTCCCAGCTATGGAACATTGAACAACGTCATCGTTATTTCCCGGAACGTCGGGACAGGCGAGAAATATTTCACGGTAACCTGTTAAAAAAATAACTTGTTACTTACTTGGAACTGGAACGACGGAACACGTTACATGAAAGTAACTGTTCGACCCATCCCTAGAGTATAATACACGGCTGTGCGTTTCGCTGAGTACGGTACCGGCAATACGCGAAGCAGCAGGTACAGGATTGGACAAAGACGTCGGCAGCCAGGCAAGGCGTCGCGACAGCGGGCCGGATGCCGCAGTGNATGGCCGCTAGGAGACTCATCTGCATGGCATCGACGACGCAGCACCGCGGAGCTCCTTCCCAGAAGTCGGCGCCGCCGGTAGCTAGCTCAGGAAGGACGACCCAGCCCCACGCGACGGCCAGCCACACACTGGACTGGAGTTGAGGTGAGAGACCTGGGCGGCGAGGTCTTGAGGGTGTGATGAGACGAGAATGTACCCGCACCGGAATGCAAGGGCGGGGAAACCGGGAGATCCCCGAGAAAAACCACCGAGAAGCGGCATCGTCCGGCACGATTCTCAGTTGCGGAAATCCAGGAGTGACCCGGCCGGGAATGAACCCGGTTCGCCTTGGTGGGAGGCAAGTGGGCTAACCGCTCAGCCACCGCGGCCCCACTAGGACTAGTAATGCCACGAGTTTATGTATTTAATAATGGAGTACGTTCAAGTACTTTAATTAAAAAAATCTAGTTCGAAGTGAGTCCAAGCACTCTTGTGCTTAATTCACAAACTCGGATTTAACAGTAACAGCTCTATTCTACTTGTTTTGTACTGATTCTGTTCTAAACATTTATTTGCCATCGGACAACTACAATGTTCTGCAGAACGCGTCTTGTTTTAAACACCGCGATACAGATTGCTTTCTACGTTTCCCTTGATGTTGCACTCTAAGTTCGATTCAGTGATACCAATCGGTGAAATAACATTCACTGAAAGTCAGCTGATAATTTACTACCGACTGGAAAATCAAGGAAAAGAACTGGGAACAAGTGATTTATGGCAGTAGAATTCTCGACATTCAGTGGGAATCACGAATAAATCAGCGGAATTCAGCCAGCATATTAATTAGTTATATGACATTGATTATCAGTTCACTGCTTGTCTCATTTNTGGGACTAGTAATGCCACGAGTTTATGTATTTAATAATGGAGTACGTTCAAGTACTTTAATTTAAAAAATCTAGTTCGAAGTGAGTCCAAGCACTCTTGTGCTTAATTCACAAACTCGGATTTAACAGTAACAGCTCTATTCTACTTGTTTTGTACTGATTCTGTTGTAAACATTTATTTGCCATCGGACAACTACAATGTTCTGCAGCACGCGTCTTGTTTTAAACACCGCGATACAGATTGCTTTCTACGTTTCCCTTGATGTTGCACTCTAAGCTCGATTCAGTGATACCAATCGGTGAAATAACATTCACTGAAAGTCAGCTGATAATTTACTACCGACTGGAAAATCAAGGAAAAGAACTGGGAACAAGTGATTTATGGCAGTAGAATTCTCGACATTCAGTGGGAATCACAAATAAATCAGCGGAATTCAGCCAGCATATTAATTAGTTATATGACATTGATTATCAGTTCACTGCTTGTCTCATTTCTTACTGTTTCAGATTTAAAGTACAGAATCAGTACAAAGCCTTTCAAGGTTGAAAGAAAGATACAAGTTGCGAGATCGCAAAAAAATAAGTATTTAATCAACTTAACTTCTGCATCAAATGATATTAATTTAATGTTTCACAAAAAATAATCGCAACAGCACTCACAACTGAGCTATCTGCACACTCGAGTCTGCTGCGATCACTACTCGAGTCGATCGAGTACCTTCGATAATCGAATCCGCCACCGAGCCTGTGCGACTCGTCGAACCACTAACTGGGACGTAGTTGTGAAGCTGGACGTCGCACGGCGAGGTACAGGGAACGAACACGACAGGTAGAGGTTGTGAGTAGCACATTGAGACGTAGCTTCCTGCGCGCAGCCTAGTGTTTGGGGTTTGTGTGTCTGTTGTGGGTGAGTACAAACAAGTGAGTAGTTCTCTTTCCCGCGTGTTCAAGACGTCAATATTCCTTTATTCAATCTCTACATCATAACGTGATGCAGAATGGTCAACTGCACCTCCACTGTCGTGAACACTGCACTACAATGTGCACTTACGTTCGTGTGTGGTAAGCCTGAGCTACTCTGTGCTGCGAGACGGTCTACGTGAAACACCCTGTGTAATCTGCACGACACAAGACACGTGCAAAGCCTCTGCAACACAGCGCTCTCTGCCGGTGGAAACGTACAGTTATCGCAGCTTGTTGGAGCTGTAACACTCGCTATTGCCCACAAGAGAATGAAACACGACGACGCGCCAGCTATGCCAGTGTAAACAACAGCTGACACGAAGTATGTTAACTTGGAAACTTCATTCATAAGCAGGCTGTTTGCATCAGTGATTATCATCCATACTGAAATGCACCGTTGTGCTTTCAAGCCATGCACACGGAACAACGATGTTTGAAACACTGTGAACTGCAAATGATTAACTGTGAAAGTAAAAAAAGACCAATTTATATTTATCCCTTGTTTCAAACGTTTTTTATTCTTCTGGGAATAAAATAACCTCATGTTACACGAAACTGGATAATACCCGTACTTTTATCCATAATCATGTAACACAGAGAAATTTCGGGGAATCAACAGCACGTTGGCAAACACTGATTTTATACTAAATCTCACGCGAGAATATTTCACGCGAGATAGACCTACTATGAAATCTAGGGAATAGAGCACGTCATATTTTCAGCAGGGTTTTGCGCGAAGCGAGTGATTATTTTGGTCTTTCTCTACTAGTAACGTGACCACCTATATACCAACCAGAGAGGTTGAAGAACAGCAGAGAATATAAATGTGCGAAAAAGGAATATAGCAAAAAAATATTAACTGTGAAGAAAATTTGAAAATTTAGTTTTTGAAATGGAGTGAAGTTCAGATAGCTTTGTGAGAGGGTTGTGCTAGTACAAGAAACATCCTGTTCCATCTAGTAGCCGCTACTTTAAAACGGCGTGAGGTCGTGAGATTTAATTAAATTATTATAAGTATGGTTATTCCGAGGCCATCAGATGTTATCATGCAAAGAGGTATTTTGCTGCGACTTTGACACGTGAACTTGTTTCTCATGGGATTTTCCCGATATCGTCGCATGAGACTTCTCAGTTTACTGTGATTGTTCACAGAGTCCAGTGTCTCACCTGAAGAAGGGGACAGATTGCAGGCCCCTAAACGTCGTGAAGAGTTGTCATTATTATTGTGTTATAATTTTTTCGTCGTTTTGTATCATCTCTGTTGGTTTATTCATTCTTTTTTCTCTGGTTATTTTTGTAGTTCCTGTGTTGTTCATAGTCTTGAACTATTTGGGTTTTTAATCTGACAAGGTATACTTTTTCCTGACACGTGTGTCATTGTGGTTTTTTGTCCTATTTTTGTGTGTGTGCGCTTTTAATTTTTTATTGTTTGGTTGTGTCTACTGATATTGTTTTTTGCACAGTTTGCTCACTTGTGCCGTGTTTTCGTTTTTTTTTTCCTTCGGCATCGTGTTGTCCTTTATTTTGGTTTGCTTGTTGTCTGCCCTGTTTTGTAATAACAAGTTTTTCGTCCGTCTTATTGTCATTTTAATTTTATATATATATGTTATATTTATTTATTTGTTTGTTTTATATTGACAAGCATATAGCTTTTTCTAATTATCTGTCTGTGGTGTTGTAAACGGTTTTATAGTCTTTTTTTTTGTTTTGCTGAGTTCTGTGAGAGTGCGATTTTTATTTTATTTAGTCTCCTGGTTGGCAATGGACACAGTCCAATCATACCAACGTAATAACAAAAACTTGAGTGCTTCTAGGCAACAGTGGGAGTAGCTTATAACGAATGTGACAGCTTTGAGTATGGCATCAAACATCAAGACACGCCTGTAGGGCACTTTGTTGTGAGTTATTATCGCGTACAGTCTACGCCATACATTTGACATCACGGCAACATGTGCACATAAAGTGATAATCTTCATTACATTTTACAACTAGGACACCGCCACGTCCTCAACAGTTCTCTTCGTAGGTCCTACATTGGCTGCTGCCGCAGATACAACTCATGCTCCTGTTACACCTGGCGGAATTAAGCGTTATTCATGCGACATGTTCCTCGTGGGCCACAGTTCTGCAGACCATGTCGAATTAACTGATGTGTAAGGTCACTCCCGAAACAAACATACAGCTCTGTGACGTTATGCCATACGTATACATTTGTAAAGTATAGTAATGAGATTCTGGATACATGGTTTTGTCATTCTAAAGTACGCACATTTGAAACCTATCTTGAAATAAAACCGTACTCTGTTCTGCCCTGTTTCAATATTTTGAAAAGCATACCTGCTTTGCGTTGCGTTTATTTTTTGTTAAATATTGATTAATGAAACGTCTAGCGAGATACAAACACATTTAAAATCAGGATTTGTGTACATCCGTATATACAACGAAGAGCCAAAATAACTGGTACACCTGCCCAATATCGTGTAGAGCCCCCGCGAGCACTCAGAAGTGCCGCAAGACGACGTGGCATGGACTCGACTAATGTCTGAAGGTATGCAGGAGGCAATTCACACCATGAATCCTGCAGGGCAGTCCACAAATCCATAGGAGTGCGAGGCGGTGGAGATCTCTTCTGAACAGCACGTTGCAAGGCATCCCAGATATGTTCAATAATGTTCATGTCTGGTGATTTAGGTGGCCAATGGAAGTGTCTAAAGTCAGAAGAGTGTTCCTGGAGCCACTCGGTAGCAACTCTCGACGTGTGGGGTGTCGCATTGTCCTGCTGGAATTGTCCACGTCCGTCGGAATGCACAATGGACATGAATGGGTGCAGGTGATCGGACAGGATGCTTACGTATCTGTCACCTGTCAGAGTCTATCTAGACGTATCAGGGATCCAATTTTACGCCAACTGCACACTACCATACCATGACAGAGCCTCCACCAGCTTGAACAGTCCCCTGTTGACATGTAGGGTCCATGGATTCATGAGGATGTCTTCATACCCGTACACGTCCATCCACCCGATACAATTGGAAACGAGACTCATCAGGCCAGGCAACGTGTTTCCAGTCATCAACAGTCCAACGGTGGTGTTGGCGGGCCCAGTCGAAGCGTAGAGCTTTGTGTCGTGCAGTCAACAACGGTACACGAGTGGGCCTTCGGCTCCGATAGCCTATATCAATGACGGTTCGTTGAATAGTTCGCACGCTGGCACTTGTTGATGCCCCAGCATTGAAATCTGCGCCAATTGGAGAAAGGGTTGCACACCTGTCACGTTTAATGATTCTCGTCAGTCGTCGTGTGTCCCGTTCGTTCGCGATCTTTTTCCGGCCGCAGCGATGCCGAAGATTTGATGTTTTGCCGGATTCCCGATATTCACGGTACACTCGTGAAATGGTCGTACGCGAAAATCCAATTTTTATCGCTACCTCGGAGNATTCACGGTACACTCGTGAAATGGTCGTACGCGAAAATCCAATTTTTATCGCTACCTCGGAGATGCTATGTCCCATATCTCGTGCGCTGACTATAACACCACGTTCGAACTAACTTAAATCTTGATAACCTGCCATTGTAGCAGCAGTAACCGATTAAGCAACTTTTCCAGACGCTTGCTGTCTTATATAGGCGCTGCCGACCGCATCGCGTTACTCTGATTGGTTCCATCCCTCTGTTATTTACATACGCACGCTTATATCAGTTTTTTGCTCTCTAGTGTGTGTATATATATAACGTGTTTATATAACATGGGGGCAAACTTCGGCACTGTATTCCTGACTACGTATAAGACTGCAATATTAGTAGGCTACCACTTTTCTCGTCATCTGGTTTTTAAGGAAGCTGTGCGTCGCTGAAAAGTCCCTATGTAAGTAACCTTACTCTATATTATGATTTGCCTACTTGGTGTGCAACACATGATCTGTTTTCAATGTTCAAAATTAATTATCTCACAAACTGTTCACGCGAGAGTGTTCCGACAAGACGACCTTTTTTTTGTTAATTTAGACAAGCTGATTGACAGGCTGTCTTTAAAAATTGCGTATAACGTAGTGTTACAAAGTTTATGCAAATATGGGGCGTCAACAGCTATTTCCGGAGGAAGGATGATGATATTACCGACGTCGTTTTTAGAGGTGTAGGATCTCCTTTATAAAACACCATCCACCGATTTGTCGCTTAATCACATGTCATTCTGGTACATTGAACTAAACGCATTTTAAAACTCAAATTTTGGGGGATAAGATATCCATACATTTTCGTCTAATATTTTCGCAAGGAATTACTTGCCTAAGTTTGTCCCCGTGTTTTAGAAACATATAAGCACATAAAAGAAAATATTATTATTTCATGTGTTCTACATTTCATCCACGCAATTTTCGACGTTAGAAATTCTTCAGATAATGTCTAAAACCTTAAAAATAGTAACACAGATTTGTTAAAAGCAAAACAAATGTTATGGACCCTGGTATTTCCGTGTGTTTGGGTTTTGTTATGAGAACTTAGGACTCTGATATATTATTATATTCTCTTGTATAAATATTACCTTGTGTAATTTTAGTAATATAAATAAATATATAAAGAAAGTAGATCCACGCGGACTATAAAATAATACTTTGAACAACTTAACTTTGAGACTTGACCTAAATATGAATATAAGTTATAAGGACTAACGAAATGTTGATCGAAATACTACGACAAAAACGCGACAGCCCCTTTCCCCGCCATTTCTCCCTTAAATAATATCATCCCAGACGTTAAACTTTTACTAACTGTTGATAAGTAATTTTATAAGCTTTCATAGAATCTTTCATCAAATAATAAATAAAAATAGTAAAAAAGAAAGGTAAATAAAGCTGGCGCGTCACGTTTTTGTTTGAAACGAGGACAGTTGTCGCAGAAATGAAGTAGAACTTTNGAAAGGTAAATAAAGCTGGCGCGTCACGTTTTTGTTTGAAACGAGGACAGTTGTCGCAGAAATGAAGTAGAACTTTATTGTTTAAATTATTCAATTGTAATTTATCACAAAAATATAGTCATGTAATCATTTTAAGATGCTACAATGAATCTGTAAATAAATAAAACAAATTTTTTAAAATAACAGCCTAATAATTGATCCTTTACGAAAACAAAGCAATAACAATTGTTGACCTTCCTAGCCTGTGGCCTANAAAATAACAGCCTAATAATTGATCCTTTACGAAAACAAAGCAATAACAATTGTTGACCTTCCTAGCCTGTGGCCTAATAATATCTGAGCATATAAACATATTTTAACGTATTGAATAGAATAATTTTATATTTTTGCAGGAAGCGAAATCTCACAACAATGCTTCACATATATTTATATATTCCTTTAAAAAGTTCGGAATACTTAAAAAAAATATATATTTTTAGTATAATTTCTTGTGGTGTTATTATATGGGTATTTTATAAAAACTGTGAATAGTTGCGTTAACATACACATGCTTGATTAAAATCAACGTCAAACTGACATATATTTGGTATAATTTATCATTTATTTTCCCTACATATAAAAATTGAATTTCATTTTGAGTGTCTTCATGGGTGTTTATACGCAGTTGGTTCTGTTGCTCTTATGTAAACTAATGGGAGTTGACTATGATAGGTCCAGTTAGCGCACATAACATTATTATGTGTATTTACACGGAAAATATCCCATTGAGTTCAAAATTTTGTAGGAAAAATTAGGAACACTGCGATAACCATTTCTACAGCAATAACTCGTAAACCGCTAACATTATAAAGAGTCCCGTTATTTATGTCAGCATTCCAATTTCCTACATTCGATGTGAAAAGAAATGCCGGGTAACACCGGGGTTATGCATAGAAGTGAAAACTGAGCGGAGTGGAGGTATTTTGGCAGCTCTTCATATCGAGGTATTGAGACACGATGAGAATGCAAAGGCGGGGCAAAAGGTAGATCCCCGAGAAAACCCGCTGACCAGCGGCACCGTCCGACACGATTCCCACGTGAGAAAATTCTGGGACGAACCCGCCGGGAATTCAACCCGGTAAGTGCAAGGCGAGTAGTCTGACCACTACACCATTTTAGGCCGGTGAAAACTGAGAAGAAAATACACGGGTAATTTTGTTATTTGGCCAACCGTTTGGTCTCAGCAGCTCCATGAATCTAGCTAATGATCGTGTGTGGGACACCGGACCGCTTACGCAGTAGTGCTATGACGATTGTAGTGGATCATGCACTGCAAAGTTTCGCATGTGATACAACTAGAGAGAACTCACCGTCAGGGTTGTTCGTGCCGGAACTGGAGTTGACTCCCTCCTCGCTGCCGGCGCTGCCAGGAGAAGACAGCGACTGTCCCTGGGCCAGGCCCAGACCTAGCTGCTCGGCAAGCTCNCCTCGCTGCCGGCGCTGCCAGGAGAAGACAGCGACTGTCCCTGGGCCAGGCCCAGACCTAGCTGCTCGGCAAGCTCCGCGTGGTCCTGGTGGTGGATGTAGTCGAACACGCTGCTACCCGTCATCTCCACCTGCAGCACACACAAGCATACACACATCCATTCACATATCTGGGGACGTCGTTAAATATTATAACAACTGCTCATTTATACGTATAATTGCAAATATACACATGCATACGCGAGCCTTTATTTAGATCCCAGACACAGCGTATTTAGTAGAACTTAATTAGACACAAATTATCAAAGACAAGAATTTCTGAACTCCAATGTGAACACAGTTACAAGTGTATACAAAATGTCTACATAGAGTTAACACTAATGTAGCATACATGTCCTATGTTTTCTTCGATGTGAATCGACTTTAACGATATACAAGTGTCTAAATTGTTTTATATCTTTTTAAGATAATTCAAAATTTTGTAATGTAATATTCATAACAGTTAAATCAAAATGCCAGATCAGTTTTAAAACAAATTTAATCTACTTTTAATTTAAACTATCAGAATTTTAACCTTGAAATTTTGTGCCAAACAAATCTCCAACCGTTATACGAGCACAATGTTTGATTTCAGCTGAAGTGTTTTGTGAAGTTTTAGAAACATCACGAAGGAATTAGTTTAAAGTCTTGGAATAAGGGTTTATACTTCTAGTTATTTTAATTTAAATTTTATTGTAAATCTGAAAGTAAAATTGTGGACGAACCACTTATAGAATTTCCATGAAATTTGTTTACCCTATTCCCTATTCTAATGACATCAACATTTAACTTAGACTGTAGCCAAACATGCTAATTATGCCCTTATTTGAAATTTGTATAGTAAAACTTATAACGTATAAATTCCCATAAATTCTGTAAATAATTTTGGTAAATTCATTTACCATGATTTTTCTTTTTCTACCAGACTACTCTTTGATGTATAAGTACATTATCATAAAATACCTTAAACATATACAAAGTAATTTTGGACAACATTTGAACGGCGTTTAAGCAGCGGGATGCCAGCGTGCAGTGATAATGTTCTGTGATCAAACGCGCCGCGAGATGAACGTCTCTAGGCATTCACTATTCGCTTCTAGTGTTAATATCCTCGGCAGAATGTAATAAGCGAACAAGATGACGGCAGTGAAGGCGGTGACTCGAACGTGGCACCACAGAGTAAGTACGTTCACGGAGGCGAAACAGCTGCTTAAATCATGGACTCGAGCCACGCACGCAAATAAAACGGCTTTGCCGACCAGCGCCCTGTAACATACTTGCCAGCCCAGCCAATAGGGAGACTTTCGCAGCAAGCTGCAGCCAGTCGTGCACAAGACCCGTTACCAGAGCCCCGAGCAGCCAATCAGAGGATTAGAGGAAGTATACGCCGACATCAAAGGAACCGCCACGCCATTTCGCCTGTGCATTTGTCTGCTACGTGGTGGCACGTGGCTGCACCGGAAGTGAGGCTTCGCAGCGCCGGTAATCACGAGTGACTGTCTCTTGAACTAGATCGCCCCCGCCTGACGTCACGCATCCCCGCCTCACGCACATAACTGTCCGACCAGCTTTCAACATCTCCTGTGCTACGGAGTCTTGGCCCAGCCTTCACACTTCCCACAAGCCGGAATAATGCACTGACAAAATACAAGGCCAGCTATTTTGAGCTCAGCATTACATCATTCCATATCTTTCACTTATATATTTGCTAGCGGTGTAAAAAAAACGTTTGTCATAAACTTAATAGTTTATTAATAAGTAAAAAGTAATTGTGTTTATCAGAAATATTTTGTACGGTTTTAATATTTTTAATTGTAAATTTTTGTTGTTGTAGTTATTTTATTCGAATTTATACACTGCCGGACATGAAAATCGCTGCACCTATTAGGCATTCACACTTTGCAATAACGTCAAGACGCACAGTACCAACTGCGTAATGCAAATGGTTAAAGTGACGTCACAGCAATGCCACATAAGGACGGTGCTTGCGGCCAGTACTCAGTGCTTAACACTTTCAGACCCAATTTTATTTACGGCTTTAGGTTTTGCAAATAAAAATTGTTATGACACCTGATGTACTTAACTCGAAAAAAGCACTTGTTTCGTTGTCACGGCCAATGAGCTGTGGACTATATGCTCAGCTGCAATAATATGAATCAGTTAAGACCTAGACCAGTGAGACGGTTTGCGAATCATTTGCCCACAGGTAAGATCATTGTTCCTTGAGCTTCGCGGTCTGCAGTACAAACTAACAATTACCTACACGTGCGTAATGTACACAGTTGTGTACACTGGGTTAAAAAGGACTTATAACAGGCTGGAAAGGCAGAAGCATGCATGTTAGGAGGCAGGACAGTATACCACGGCGTCGGGCTCACGAAGAATACCACCAGACAAACTCATACGAACGAGGTCGAGTGGTTATACCGCGCTAAGCCGGATGGTTGGCTTACATTCATCTCGACCGCACAATCACCACTGTGACGCGATGCGTGTAGGCGTGGATACGTGCGTGTCGTATGTCACGTGGAGTAAGTGCTGATCCTGCCAGACGCACAACTGATGGAGAAGATCATCGCCTCCGCCGACGTGCAGTAGCAGAACTTATCACTACATCTGGAGAGATCGTACAGTCTGCGAAGCCTACACTGTAAGTGTCGCTCTCGGCAGGAACCACTCGTCGACGTCTGAACGAGGCGGGCTAAAAGGCACAGTGTCCCCTGCGCCATTTGCCTTTGGCCCCTCAGCATCACGTGGCACGCCATCGACGGTACCAGGAACGTCAACATTGGACGAAGGAATGGCGACGCAGCGTGTTCTCCTGTGAGCCTCGCTTTAGTCTTAATGCACGTGATGGTCGCGGTAGGGTCTGACGTCGCACTGGGCACCGCGACAACCCTGCGCTGGTTCGTGAACGCCATTCATCGCGGACACCAGGTGTAATGGTACGAGGTACCGTCGGTTATGACTCCCGGGCACGTGCCGCGGTTGTTGATGACGCGGAGACAGCGACGGCGATGACGTTCCACGGTCATGTTTCCGCAGCATACACACCGATATCACGCAGCAAGATAATGCTCGGTCCCACGCAGCTCGCATCACCCAACACGCTCTACAGGATACGGACACCGCCTCCTGTAGAACACGCATGGGATGTGACGGAGAGACGTCCACCACATGCTCAACCACTGACTGAACTGCGTGTTCGGTTGAGTTGCAGGAAGCATGGTGTTGTGTGCCTCAGGACACAATCCACCACGTGAACGGTGGGTTACCTCGTCGTATTGCCGCTTGTAAAGCCGCCAGAGGACGTGTTACCTCATGTCGAACACATGCTTTACTGACGCTAAATAACACGCCCCGTATTGCACGTGCGAAAGACTAACCACTACTCATGTGTACTATCATCTATCAGCTTGTGATGATTTACTAGAGTTTCAAGTAAGGAAAGAGGTTGTAGTGATTTACATGCCCAGCAGTGTATTATTAATTTGTCCTTGAAGCTAAAATGGAGATCTGCCGTTGCATATTTTCGGTTAATTTTATTTTCCACTTAGATGCAATAAATAACTTTACGGAATGAAGTCTTAAAGGTAACTATCCTGAAATTATATACGCCTCAGACAGAGCTGTTCGCTAGCGCATTCTACGTTTATGAATCCTGGATACAGACAAGTAAGCATGAAGAAAGCATAGAAGCAAATCGATTGAGGCTACCTAGAGGTCTGGTAACCACAGATTGAGGAAGCGGAACCAAAAAATTATATACGAACAATATTTTGTGGCAATAAGCGAACTTGCCAAATGGCATGAAAGAAAATATCATGAACATATTCTGAGAATGAGTAATCACGTAGGCAGGCAAGTATTCAAATAAATCTAATTCCCACACGAGTGAGAACTCTGGAAAAAGCCAAAAATAAATAGAAGGATCTGTTGTGAAAAGCGTAGTGTTGTTACAGGAAGCTAACTTAGATGTGACCTCGGAAGATCTCGCCATAAACCATTCTCTGCTGCAAGGTTGGCAGGAGCATAATTGCCTCACTGAGCAGGGTTCGCGTTTAGCCATGCTGGTCGTGAGGACGAGTGGGGTGATGTCAGCGACCACGTGCTCTTGTTGACGCAGAGTAAGCCACGCGGGTCGCCGCCGAGGGAAGTAGTTGGCTCTGGCGCGCGTGTTTATCCTCCCAGCCCGCCAGTTCCCCTTCAGAAACCAGGCATTTGTGGCCGGGCTCACGTACTACTTCGCTGCGCGACCAGCCGGACACGTAGACGGCGCCTGCCTCAGTGCGCGTACGCTACCCGCATTACATGCATGTAGGCTTGCGTAACTCACAGGGGCTCCTAGTTTCTGATGCCCAGTGTATTGTTGAGTCGAGAGATTTGGGCGGCTCTTAACAACGAGGTCTTGAGAGCCGATGAGGGTGAAATGAGGTGAGTATGAAGCAGCGCTGGAATGCAAGGAAGGGGGAAACGGGAGGAAGCCGAGAAAACCCGCCGACCAGCGGCATCGTCCGGCACGATTCCCACATGCGGAAATCCGGGAGTGGCCCGGCCTGGGATTGAATCCGGTTCGCCTAGGTGGGAGGCGAGCAGTCTAACCTTCACACAGTAGATAAGTAAGTAAATGTATGCATTGGGCCCTCTTAGCTGTTCAGCCCTCCGGGTCTTCTTTTCTTCATTAAAAATAATAAAATAATTACCGTTCTCAAAATTGTTAGTTTCATTTTACTACCACTATTTTACTTGCCTGACACCTCCAAGGGAAATTAGTATAAAATATTGCATTAAAATATAAAAACGTTGTTTATATTAAAATCAAGACTAAAACCATTGATTAAAATTTAAAAACATTATTCAATATAAACAATCAGAATGATGCACTAGATAACTACACAGAGACAAAATGGCGTGGCGGTCCCTTCGATGTGGGCGTACCCATTCACTGATTATCTGCGACAGGCTCTGGGAAAAGGCCTTGTGTCCGATTGGGTGCTGCATGCTACAAAATGTTCCCTATTGGCTGGAATATCGTCTGGCGAGTACGTTTCCACGTCCTGATTGGCGAACGGTGTTCCGATATGTCGCTGATCAGTGTCGCCATTTTGCTGGCGTGTGCGGCTGGAGTTCGCAGGATTAGAGGTTGTTCCGCCTCTATATTGTTTTCTACTTTGTGACCCAGTGCCTGCCATTATCCAGTAAAATGCCTCCAAAATGTTGGCGAAGGATGCTGTGAAAATCGCGAGATTATGCGTGGAGGCTGGAATTGGACTTGAGTGGTCCACAGGGAAACAGCAGTACGTTGATATGTAGCAGTGCGCTGTGTAACATATAGATGTACTGAGAGAGAGACAGAGAGAGAGAGAGAGAGAGAGAGACGTCGGCAGTCGAGACTCGTGGTCCTGAAAACACTTCCAAGACGTCAGGAATATTTATTTCTATATAATGAATAAAAAGAGAAACTTCTTAAGACTTGATAAACTTTACCATTACGNTTTATTTCTATATAATGAATAAAAAGAGAAACTTCTTAAGACTTGATAAACTTTACCATTACGAGTGTACGCAAATAGCCCTACCACTAAGAAACAAAAGCTTTGTGGATGAATCGCTACACGTAGCATCAACTTGTCTTGTTTGTCACAAGCTCATCTTGATGATAAGGGGTGATCGTTTTGAATCTCTCTTACAGTTTGATTTTTATGTAGCGTTTCCTGGAAATTAACACAATAGGAAACCGTTAAAGACGCTATTAATTAAATTTGGCGAGATATATAGCTACCAGCTGCTACATTTGAGCGGTGGGCCCGGGTGAACGCTGCCTATTGTATAACGCTCTAGCAGCACTTCTACCTGGAGGTAGTGCGTCTTAAACACTGCGGTCTGTTGAATGCGTGGACCTTGTCCTGTCGGCACGTCTGCTCGTAAAACTGTAAACAGGACCACGCTCGCTAATGAAACGCAAAACACGTCTAACACATCTTTTTTTCTACTTCGCCCTTCATGCTAAGACTCCGTAGTTTTGTTTCGGGAAAAAAAATATACATTCCACTGTGAACGTCCTTCGATTGCGCTTTCTTACGTGGCACGGAAATTGACTATTCCCTCACAGCTCCGAAATGTTCATCTTCGAGTTGTAAAACAGCTGATAATCGGTCTCTCTGTTTTAATTTGNCTATTCCCTCACAGCTCCGAAATGTTCATCTTCGAGTTGTAAAACAGCTGATAATCGGTCTCTCTGTTTTAATTTGAGTTGCATATATTTAGACCTGACACCTCCAAAAGCAATACTGCAGAAAAAAATATAGTTTGCTAAACAATGAAAAACTCACAACGGTTGACTACTTACGTCATTTGTTGGATAAATTTATTCGTTCGTGTTTTGTTCTTTGCGTACATATAGGTAGTTCGCGGATAACTGAGCGCTTTTGAAAGCCCTGCCAAAGATCTAGTTTACTGCCAATCCATTTACTTCCATTAAAAGCATTATTAACAATGACATAAGCCCGGTCACTTTACTCACGCATCGATCGAGTGTAACTTTGAAATCATTGGGCATTTCTGTTAACGTTAGAATCGTATTTAAATTGTCGTTCTTGTGGAAATACAGCAGATAACTTATGGTCTGCAAAAACAGTTGTTTTACCATCACCTATAAAAATCGATATTTGGCTGTGCATGATCGCAATAATGAATCAGCGCCACAGATAATTTTGCTCCTCGTGTAGCTTCAAGGCCTTCAATGATGGTCTAAGTTATTTTTCGCAGCTCGCGACAGACTATGTTTACACGTGGACCGGATGGCTCTCATCCGAGCCGGATGGTCCGGTCACCTATTAATCCAGCCGCCTATTTTCAGTAAATTGTTTTTTCACATACAGCACTTCAATGTCTTCCGTGCACACATGGAACTTTCGTTTTATTGTGCAGCGGTGGCGTAGTGTCCAGGACGCTCGCCTCCCACCACGGCGATCCGGGTTCGATCCCNCTATTCCCTCACAGCTCCGAAATGTTCATCTTCGAGTTGTAAAACAGCTGATAATCGGTCTCTCTGTTTTAATTTGTGTTGCATATATTTAGACCTGACACCTCCAAAAGCAATACTGCAGAAAAAAATATAGTTTGCTAAACAACGAAAAACTCACAACGGTTGACTACTTACGTCATTTGTTGGATAAATTTATTCGTTCGTGTTTTGTTCTTTGCGTACATATAGGTAGTTCGCGGATAACTGAGCGCTTTTGAAAGCCCTGCCAAAGATCTAGTTTACTGCCAATCCATTTACTTCCATTAAAAGCATTATTAACAATGACATAAGCCCGGTCACTTTACTCACGCATCGATCGAGTGTAACTTTGAAATCATTGGGCATTTCTGTTAACGTTAGAATCGTATTTAAATTGTCGTTCTTGTGGAAATACAGCAGATAACTTATGGTCTGCAAAAACAGTTGTTTTACCATCACCTATAAAAATCGATATTTGGCTGTGCATGATCGCAATAATGAATCAGCGCCACAGATAATTTTGCTCCTCGTGTAGCTTCAAGGCCTTCAATGATGGTCTAAGTTATTTTTCGCAGCTCGCGACAGACTATGTTTACACGTGGACCGGATGGCTCTCATCCGAGCCGGATGGTCCGGTCACCTATTAATACAGCCGCCTATTTTCAGTAAATTGTTTTTTCACATACAGCACTTCAATGTCTTCCGTGCACACATGGAAGTTTCGTTTTATTGTGCAGCGGTGGCGTAGTGTCCAGGACGCTCGCCTCCCACCACGGCGATCCGGGTTCGATCCCCGGCGGGTTCACTCCCGGATTTTCGCATGTGGGAATCGTCGTGCCGGACGATGCCACTTGCCGGCGGGTTTTCTCGGGNGGAACTTTCGTTTTATTGTGCAGCGGTGGCGTAGTGTCCAGGACGCTCGCCTCCCACCACGGCGATCCGGGTTCGATCCCCGGCGGGTTCACTCCCGGATTTTCGCATGTGGGAATCGTCGTGCCGGACGATGCCACTTGCCGGCGGGTTTTCTCGGGATACTCCTGTTTCCCCCGTCCATGCACTCTAGCGCCACTCCATTCCAGGGTTTCATTTCTGTCATGCTCGGGGATGACGGTCACCTACGGGTTCCAGCTAGAAAGACCGTCACTCGGAGGGTGTTGCCTTGCCCTGGGTGCACTCCCCACACACCATTATTATTTTTTTACGTTCTATTATTTGCAGTGTATTTTTGTGAGAAGATAGTTTCTCATCTGACTGCACGGATCAGAATTAAGTTAGTCCAAAACTGAAAGTCTGTAATTCGCGGGCAGACATCTAAGTAAGGCGCGTGACACTAGGAATCTTCCAATAAAGAAAGTGCATCTGAATAAAAGTGTTTTGGATTTCAAATAATCGTGGTTTTTTTCCGTGGGAAACAGTTACCCGTTTCTATAATTAGAGACACTAAAATTTTGCGAATTCATTCAAGGACAAGCTAGACTACATTAACATGCACGTTTGACTTTCTTTTTCAACTGTGTTGTAGTTTGTAAAACATGTCGTGGACGAATTTGAGCCAGTAAAATAGCCGGAAGAACACAAGGGGCAAATAGCGTGCTACCAGGTATGTAGTTCCTCTCGAGAGAAAGCCAATGAACAGCTGAGTGTAGAATACACAGAGCATTGTGCAGTTTAACTTGCTGCTGAATGAATCCACGAGACCTCCGGATTTCTGCCTATAGCCAAATGATAAAGATAATGGCAAATTATAACACGGACTCATACGCGTGGAGTAGGAACAGTTATAATTGTATCTTTGAAGTTTAATGGCAATGGTGAGTTTGTTATTATGGTGGTATGATTGGACTGTGTCCACTGCCGACCGTGAGACTAAATAAAAATCGCACACACACAGAACTCAGCATGACAAAAAACGAAAAAAAAACCTTTCACATCTCCACAGACAGATAATTAGGAAAAACAATTTCCTTGTCAATAGAAAAAAGTTATAATATCTTGCTGAAACATAAGTGAAGATGATTTTGTTGACCATCAACATGTTGTGACACCCANTAGAAAAAAGTTATAATATCTTGCTGAAACATAAGTGAAGATGATTTTGTTGACCATCAACATGTTGTGACACCCAAAACAACAACAACAAAGATGCGTGTTTAGGTATTTAAAAAAAATGCTCGAGGCAGTTTTTTTTTAAAAATAAACAAGTGTTACCCATAAATGTTCAAGCCAAACATAAATACCCTCCGAAGATAATTTGTATAGAAGTATNTAGAAAAAAGTTATAATATCTTGCTGAAACATAAGTGAAGATGATTTTGTTGACCATCAACATGTTGTGACACCCAGAACAACAACAACAAAGATGCGTGTTTAGGTATTTAAAAAAAATGCTCGAGGCAGTTTTTTTTTTAAAATAAACAAGTGTTACCCATAAATGTTCAAGCCAAACATAAATACCCTCCGAAGATAATTTGTATAGAAGTATCNAAAATAAACAAGTGTTACCCATAAATGTTCAAGCCAAACATAAATACCCTCCGAAGATAATTTGTATAGAAGTATCGTGTTGTGGGCGTGCGGCTTATATCGGTGCAACAACACGGCTCTGGTACAAAACAGAGTTCACCAGTTCTCCGCAAACAACCGCAGGCAAGGCACTGTTGCACGGGACTGTACATTGCTGCCTGGCACGGTAAACTGAGCAATTTTGAAAGCATTGCTTAGGATCTGCTTGTAAACGTATTGTGTACTATTCCACCATTAGTAATAGTAACATTGCCACGAACCTGATCACTTTATGCATACGTCGGCCAAGCGAAACTGTACAAATATTTTAAAAAAAGTCAACATTTTGTAAATTTGTTATTTATTAAATGCATAAAAAAAACATGGCCGTCGTTACCAACTTTGCTTGGCGCATGCCAGTGAGTGCGCCTTGTAAGATACATGCTGGTTGGGGCAGTGAAATTTTTCAAAGGTTCATTTCGAAAGTGCTCAATTAACCGTGAACGGGTTGTAACAAGGCGAACTCTGAAGGTCTCATGTTCGGGAGGTTCTGCGAGTCCAAACTCACCGTCGGCGGATAAGGGGAAGGGGGTAATTTCGTTAGTAGCGGGAACCGGCTTGTAGACGCGACTATTGCAGTGGCGATGTAGGGGAAGGTGAGGGGAGGCGGGGAAGTAGTGGAGAGGTGGGCGGGGTGGCGTAGGGGAGGGGAGATGCGCGGTTGTTGCTCGCGCAGGCGCGACGCAGACATGCC
>NQII01003392.1:0-44317 GCA_002778355.1 Clitarchus hookeri | reverse complement strand
CTCACGTAGCGCCGTAGCGGAGACGGCGGCGTCGCGGCGCCCATTCGTAATGCGGCAGCCGCCGACAATCAATAGCACCGCCCGCCGCGCGCACAGAGCAGGCGCCCTCACAGAGGCGCAGTCGCCCGCCCCTCCGCCCGTCACCCCTGCTCCTCAAGACACGCGGATAGCGCACACACTATACAGAAGTGAAATAGCCGCTTATCCCAGCCGCACGCGCCACCAAAATGGCGGCGTAGGCAGGCAACACGGCGAAATTATAGACTAAAGATGAGGTAGAGCGAGCTTGCTGGCTGCGCACGACCAGTCTCCGTGTCCCAGCATGGAACTGCTTTTCTGCCAATACGTCTAGCGAAAACGGCGTGGAATGGATTTGAGGCAAGAACACTGCTAGGTAAACAAGAGCTTAGAAGATGTTTTTATACTTAATCTAACGAATTTGTAAAACAGTTAGATTCAATTCAAATTGTTAAAAGTATTTTATTCACATAAAAGTTCTTGTCATAAAAAAAATTAAGACACAAATAATCACGTGCCTCACTGTTGAGCATATGACATGACAGGTGTGTTTCTTTGAGGTAGGTCAGTGTTGGGCACATGCGCAGAAGACGGGTAATCGGTCTACCTCATCTTCAGTCTACGGTTGGAACGTCGTGCGCTATCAGTGGGTGGTAACTGACTCGCCAGCTGGAAACCCAGCCAATAAAGAACGTTTCGCAGCACGCAGTAGCCATTCACACGCAAGGCCGTCGCCAGAGCTTCGCTTAGCCAATCAGAGAATGGTTACGGCCACGTCAAACGAACCGCCACGCCATTTTTCACGGTCGACATTTTGGCAGAGACATTTCGAATTGTGAATTAAATAAACAAATATAATAAATAAGTTCATACTTTTACTGTTTTAATATTTCTAGTGCTTCCTTATGCCGGAATCATAATAGCACCGACAAGCAAGTCACGGCACTTAAAAACGAGCAGCTTTTCAAATACTTGACATATCTGACGTAATCATGGGTATTTTTTTCGTCCGGCAAGTATTTTTGGATCATAAATTATTTCTATTTTCGTCTTGTGGTGCGGCACCACAGACAGAGGACACAGCCTTGCAAAACGAGATTGTACGACAAGATATCCCTACAGTGTCAAATACGCAGCTTAAAAGAAAAAAAGAAATATGTACGATAACAATTTTACATTTGCATACCCTAGCTATAACATCTTTACCACCGTCATGTATTCAACACATCCCGTCTCCCCACCGCCTTTAAAACTAGCTTAGTTCATCAGCGCCTTCTAGATGGTTCCAGAAAATGCTACTCTTGGCGTAGCGCGAGCAAACTTACGGGCTGTGAACTCACGTAGTCACACTGAAAATATAATTGTCGTGTCGTGTTTGCGGTTTTTGTCGTGCCGCGTGCGAGTTTTTCGGGATCATGTGCCTCCGGCACTATAACAGCGAATGTCGTTTTCCCGCCAACAACGCTAAATGCCATGCTATGATTGGTCGCTGCCTCAGAACTTGTAATTAAAATATAAAACATACCTGGTTGTTTTAATGCTAACGGGAGCACCACAACGCGCACGACCTAGCGATTTAAATTGTGAACTGGTACATTTAAAAACGTGCCTCCAGTTCTTATGCACACTCTATAATTCCTAAGTTAACGCGTGGTTTTAAAGCTACAGATTTTCTAATTGTAGTACACTTAGTATGAATGTTTATTTGTAACCAGGATATAGTAGCTTTATTCAAATAAACATATTTTATTAAGTCACGTGTTTGTTGGGAAACTAATAATATAAAATCATGTCTGAATGATATTATTCTAACAACTGAGTCGGCAGTCCTTAACCCGCTGTTGGGGACACCCCCAAGAGAGACAGAGAGAGAGAGAGAAATCAGCGTGTCTTTACTTTGCTCTTTATTCTCGCTGCCTTGAAAGACTAGAAGTAGACAGATTTAATTGAAAGTCGTTTGTTTAAATAGCCTCACATAGACGCTGTTTACTTAACACGTTCGGTCCACGCTCATTTCTGAGTTCGATTGTTGCAATCGCGTAATGTTTTGGTATGCACTGTACTTGAGTTCAGTATTTTGCTTACGGTGAGTGAACAACGAGATACGTACTTCATGACATTGGCACTAAAACATTTATATCAAAGCTGTGTAGAGAAGTCCACAAATCAGATTTGCCACAAGAAACGCCCTCGGAGTGTTGGGCGCCGACGCCTTGCTGTATACAGTACCGTGCATAAGTATCACTCATATGCAACGCGTCCTCCAGCCTGGCACGTGGACGAACGTACTAAAGTCGCTGCCTACGAAACCTCCAACCAGAGTGCGTGGAATCAGTGCAAAAGAAATTTCTTCTCAGTGCATACACTTTAAAGATATTCGTTTCTAACAAAAATTATTCCAAGTGACATTTCTTAACTTATACAGGCGCGTTAAGAAATATTGCCGATTTTCATGTTTAATATTTTTTTCTGTAATTTAATATAAAAATTTACATTTTACAAAAAACTAATTACTGAATTATTTTTAAAATTTTTTTACCTTCAAGTATTCTCTAAAAAAATTACTTTAATTTTTTTGTTTGAAAAAATTTATTTTAAAATGGAATAACTGAAAAGTAATATTTTAAAAATTGTTTCCCCATTTAAACTCAATGGTTGCAGACTAGACAGGTAGAACTCTTGGCAATGCTGATCATTAAAAAAATGCATTATTTTATACTTGTAAGAAACTCGGTTCAGCCTGTACATATTACTTATAAGTACTTCTTCCCCGCACAAAAAAATTACATCGCATAATTTTTTTATCATGGCATGTCAAAATCACAATTTTTACGGTTTTTGGGACATAAAAATAAAGAAACGAAATCATTTACAGCAGATTTGACAAGGGCGACTGAAAAATCATGTCTTAAGTCATTTTAAGGTATACTTAGCAAAACTTACTCAAAAAGAAATCATCAAAATATGCAAATATTTCCTTATTTAAAGCAATTTTTAAATATTGCGAAAATATTTCATAGCGTGATTTTAAATATTTCTTGAAAAAAGCTTGAGGTATCTAGTTTCAATGTGAATTATTTCATTACGATAAGTGAGTTAGTTTTTATTATTAGTAAGTCAAAAATAATGCTAAAATTGCTATTTTGACAGGCCATTGCTTGAAACAATATGCCGTGTGAAACTTTCTGCGAGGATATAGTAGCTGTGAGTGATGTCAACATGCTGAACAGCATTTCGTATGAATATGGAATGAAGATTGTCGGCGACAGACGTCCTTGAGAACAAAACAGTCGAGAGTGCCAGCCAGTCTTGCTGTTCTCGTGCGAGAGAAGACAGAAGCGTGAGTACGCACCTGAGACAGTCCCAGGTAGATAGAGACGGTCTCGGAGATGTAGAGGAACCTCCCGTCAGCCGCCAGAGCGAAGGCGAACCCGTCCAGCGACTGAAACACACGAGCACCTCTGCGTCACGCACACTCACTGGCGATCACTCAGCCCAGGAGAAGCCTCGTCACAGTGTGAGCACAGGCTCTTCGCGGTCCACTCACCACTTCTCAAATCAACTTCTGAAAACTATCACTACCTGCATATACAAGCTGCTTCTCAAATCACGGGACAAACATTGAGGGGTGGTAGAGCTCACTAAAACAAAACAATTATTGTATAGGAATATATGGGCGGAAGTGACGCGTTGAGGCACAAACACAAAAACATAACACATTAACGGAAACGTAAAATGTTCATTAGCAGCATGCATAACGAGTGATTCCGTACAAAAAATGTTAAAACAGTTGCTGGAAATGCATCCACCAACAGTCACGCATGCTTGGCGACCTCTACATATGGCGTGATTGGCTGACAATGGTGGCGTGCGTGAAATACTCGGCGTATTTGAATCTGTTCGCCAATCACTCCACCGATGCTACCAAGCTTGCATTACTGTCGGTGGTAGCAATTTTGAGCAATTATTATAACCATTGCTGTAAAAAGGCATTTAGCGGCGACGTTGTAAATAAACAATGTGTTGCATTTCATGTGTTATTTTTGTGTTGGTGCCTCAACGCGTCACTCCCGCCCATATATTCCTATACAATAATTGTTTGGTTTAGTGAGCTCTACCACCCCTCAACGTTTATTACATGATTTTAGAATCACCCTGTATTGTAATGGGCACAGTGACTGGCATGCAGCCAGTAAAAAGTAGTTCCATTTCGTAACGTGGAATTTAAAACGCTAGGTTAACATTAGTGAAAACTGAAATTATTTATACTTTAATTTTTAATGCTTATATGTGTAAGAATGAGCAAATTGTTGAGATGTTTACTTTTATAATAATTTCACAGTTTCACTCGACCGACGCAATATTAAAGTGATGACGTCCATGGCAATGTTAGTTTCACATGCAGTGGAAGAATACACAATGTGCATACAAGTAAATGTTAAGCAGGACTTTCAGTTCACAGCGAACAGCACGTTTCTTAGTTGTACAACGAGCGGCGCATGGCGCAAAGGCCACAGCTCTCTCGACTCTCGCCCAGGCGAACCGGGTTCGAGTCCTTGCGGGGTTGCTCTCGGATTTTCGTACGGGGTAACAGTGCCGGACGATGCCGCTGGTCGACGGATTTTCTCGGGGATATCCCGTTTCCCCACGCCCTTGCATTCCAGAGTTGCCCCATACTAACCTTGCCTCGTCGGCTCAGCAGAGCAGACAAGTATAGAGAAATGAAGTGACCACTTATAACAGGAAATCAAAATGGCGTCACTGACCCCCAAGCATCATGTCGGAACGTCGTTCGCCAATCAGCGCCTGGTAACTTACTTGGCAGCCGTCAGCTTTACAAATAGGGAACCTTTAGCAGCACGCGGTAGCCAATCAGACTGAAGGCTCGTTCCCAGAGCTTCGCACAGTCAATCAGAGTATGTGCTCACCCACATCAGAGAAACCACCACATCAGTTCTTCTGTGTGTATTTATCTAATGTGCTGTTGTGCCGCAGAACAGGCAAGTACAGGCACATGAGCGGAACATCGCGACCGTACTTCAGACGCGGGTGCATCTGCTCGCTCATTGGCTACTGGAGTCTCTGGGAATGAGCCGCTGAGTCCGATTGGCTGCGGCTGGCAAATGCACTCTCTGGTTGTGAACGACGTCTCACCACATCACTGGCTCGTGCGGCTGAGTATTATGAAATATAGTTAACTTCCGGTGTCCCCGCGCTGTTTGAATAAGACATTTGGAAAATCGCCTCATGTATGACGTGTTTGGTTGTTTACTGAATATGTCCTGTATCACACATTTATGTTAACATAAAAGCATCTTACTGCTGCTTAAATTGAATTTTTACTTATATTTTATGGTAAATTTAAATTTCATTTATAATCAACCTGAATAAAAACAGAGAGAATCTACGAATGTTAGTAATGCCTAGTAAGAAATAGTTCCTATGCAAAATGTTATTTAAGTGAGTGCGCACGAATACGGCTATGGTTTTCTAGACTCAGTTGAGCTTTGTTTGCAACAGGCGGAGGAATAACATGAAAGTAGAACTTTATCGGGGATTCTAAGAAGTTGTAAGTAATTATGAATCGAATATACTCTGTGCTTAGTCACGGCTACGCTATAAAAACACTTAATTTAGAGCAATTTAAAATATTACGTTGTTTAAAGCAAACAAACGCTGCTTCAATTCAAAGGGAACTTTAAAGAAACTTACATTTGTTGTTATTCAATTTTTTCTTCATACATTTCTGTTTNTGGCCATGTTGTTTAAAGCAAACAAACACTGCTTCAATTCAAAGGGAACTTTAAAGAAACTTACATTTGTTGTTATTCAATTTTTTCTTCATACATTTCTGTTTTATGGCAATGCTACCTTTCATCATAGCAATGAAAAATATTTGTTTAAAATCGTTTTGTTTACAGTAAAGAAAGTGAGGTGGCAAGTGACATTAAAATTGTTGAGTCGTGCATTTTAGTATTTACTAACAAAATTCACAAAACGCCAAGGTGTTATAGATTATGAGACTAATGGCTCAATCTTCAAATCACAGAGAATTCTGCTGAACTACTGCAATAGAGATGGAAGTTCACCTTTGCCATTAATATATGGATTATAGTCCATTCACCGTTACTTCCAACTTTTCTGAAGCAATGCTGAAGTTCTACTTCCAGGATATTCCTCCGCCCTATGCAAACTAAGCTTAACCAAGTCTAGAATATCACACCAAAGGGGACTGCGCACCGCGTTCGTGCGCACTCACTCTAATAATATTTTTCATAAGAACCATTTGTTACCAGGCATTACCAACACACCTGTTTTCTCACTGTTTTTATCCGTATGAATTAAAAAATATATATGATATCATTTATAGATAAAATGTAGATACATTTTTAAATGAACCAAAAATAAGGTACTTGTATGTTAATTGAAATATACAACATCTGTGATACGTGACATAGTTAGGGAATAACTGAACACGTCATACCTGGGGTGATTTTTCAGAGGTTGGATTTAAAAAGTTTGAAGAAACCGCGAACAGGCTATAAACAAAAATTCGTCTATGGCAAATATACGTTGCAGTGGTTCATGTTTAACAGAAATTTTTCTTCTGGCTTTGTTATGAGTTGCAGCAAAGGACGTGTTTTAGAGGGTTGTTCCTCGCAACCCTCTGTTCGAAACTGCACGTAGTTTGACACAAAGGCTGACTAGCTTGTCTACGTAGAGTAACTAGCAACCCGAGTATTTCACTCGGCGACTTCAAACACTTATTATTGTCCTGTACTAATGTGACTGGGCGACTATTATTTACAGGCACCCTGTCCAACTGCGAGCCAATAATAACCAGAAGCAAAGAGTGAGTGGGACTGACAACCTAGTACAAACAGCGGCTTCGCACTGTCGCAGCAGCCAATCAAGCAGCGATGATATCTCGAGTACATAGATGTCTGTTGGGTCCAGCCCGCTTCCAAATTAAATCCCGAAATACTTAGTGTTCTATCGACATCAGCAATGACGCATGAAAAGCAGTTCAGTGCAGTAACGCCTAACTTCAATGTATATTATCGAGCACTGTGTGGCAAACTGTTGGAATGAATAAGTGCAACAAAACACAACGAGAAATTTCAGACCGGCTGGGCATTTCTAAGACATGTGTATAAAACGCAATAAATGTTTTTGAAGTCAGGTGCTTTTTTCTTTTTAAATAATCATCAAATGATTCCGCAATATTTTCTTACTCCTTTTATTGATTTATATCCTGTATTATGGTAAGTTAAATTTTTCGTTTATATCTTACGTGATCTTTTCATGTGTATTGTATCACTTACCAACATTCTGCTCGTATTTGCGAAATTTTTAATAAGATCATATTAAACATTTAATGTTTAAAAAAATTGCACTTAAGATATGTTCTGAAGTTTTCTGATTTAATTATATGATGGTCTGGTAGATGCTAAGTAATTTCACATTTCCGTGGTAGCAAATTTTCGTCGGCATGTTACGTCGCGCCAACGTTGTATTCATGTGTGTGTTCCAGCGCAACGTATACCAACCTATCCAACTAAATGCCAACCGCTGGGCCAACGCAGGTTGCTACCGGGGCTCTTGCACTTGTATAGTCTGTGAACTGTCGATACCGTTAAGCACTCTCAAACCTTTCTTCTCTCCCAGCACACCGGACACTTGAGGCGGTGTGGCAGTACTATGCTATAGTACCCGAGTCCGGTCCCGCACCGACTTCCAGAAAGGGTGTGTGATGCGTCTCTTATAGCCTCTCAACACCCATGGCGACCCAAGACTTCTCGTGCCACCCCCGTTTAAACAAATTGGGCTCCGCTGCCCGTGACTTATGGGATACCAGCTTCCTAGTGACTGGATAGGGGTATCTNACCACCCGTGCCCTATGGGATACCAGCTTCCTAGCGGCTGGATAGGGGTATCTGCCGTGATGGCTTGGGCCAATAGTTGGTACCTAGGCCCGACCACTTGGGGGAGTGTTGGACCACTTGGCATTCAGGCCGTTGGGGCCCAAGACAGGAATTTCCTGGTGAAGAAATTCTATGGATTATAAAGGTCGTATCCGATTACAGCCTGCTGATCACTCTCCGGTCGGCTTTGGTGAGTCCGGCGGCGGTGATGACAAAAGGGCGTTCCTGTTGGGACTTCAGGTTCTCCGGGAAATGACTAAGACAACCCTTCAGAGCCCACCGCACCACCCTTCCGGGGGTGATTCGGCGTGGCGGTCGGATACAGGGAACTCATGAGTGCCATGGAAATTAAGAGGTAGCACGGGACGATCAGGTGAGCCCCATCAGTGATTCTCATTGGTGCACTGATCAATAGAGGTTGGACTCGTGCTGGCAGTGGTTGACTCCGCATGCTGGAGGAGGCTCTGAGAGATTCCCCCTCTTGATGAAGAGCTGGGCGGTGAGCAGGCATCTGCTCCGGTGGCGTCCTGAGATGACGTCAGGGGCGTGGGTAGTGCTCCGGCTAGACCACACGCTTGGTAAACTGAGTGCTAGGATCTCAGGCCTTGTGGTAGGACATGCTCGGTGCGATCTGGTGAATCAGATCGAGGCTTCGGATTTGGACAACTTGGGTGAGCGTTGGTCATGTCTGCGATGAGAGGGCGTGATCTCTCCTCCCCTCCCCTACGACTGGGCGGCCGGGGTGCGGAGTGGCCGTCATGGCTAAGAGCGTCCCGTTAACAAATAAGAGCATGGCGGTGATGGCTGTGTATCATACTTATATATGTGTAAGTATTAACTGAAATATTTCAAGTTAATACTGCTTTTGCACTAGCAAAATTATGCATCCGAATATTTCTTGAGCATCGTCCATATCATATATTAAACTCTGCTCAACTGGATTATGCACATTTCAATTGTTGTTTGTTTAAACCGTTACAGTTAGGAAATTATTTTTATCCGTAAAACGACCTCAGCGAACGCGAAGACGAAGTGTGGTACAGTCAACTCGCACAGTCAAGTAAGCCAGCGGAGAATGGTGTACAGCACTCGTGGCTCCTTAGCTTGATGTAACCTTCGGTCATAAGTCTTCCTACTTTGCGGCATGACCTCTGCGCAGAGGAGATAGGTGGATGATCGGTTAGTAAGTTACAAATGAGTGTCAGAAGACATCGCCAAAGAACGTTTCACAGCCAAGGACGGATCAAGACTTTATTTTTTGCTACGTGCGAAGATATATTTTCTCCCTCCCACTCCCCAACTTGTCTACTCATTACAAGTCGTCCTCTTTCTAACTTTCATGCTCTTAGAATGATTTTATTGTAGCGATTTTGAAAACAGTGTAGGCATTGTTTAATTCTTTCTAAATAATCAGGAGAAATTTAAATTCAGGTAAAGTACGGATATAATAATAAACTACAATTCGCTCTTACTACTTTATCTTTTTTTAAATTTAATACAAATACATTACATGTGTGCAAATAAAGTTGATGGTGTGCATATGTCGAAATAAAAAATTTGACGTAATGATGAATAAAATCTTGGGATAAAACATAATGGCTAAGAAACTTAATACCAGTTTTCTCTGAGAGATGAATATTATAGGATTATAAAGGCCAAAAGTTCTTATGTAAAGGTGAGATTTATTTATTCCCGATTAGAAAATTACTTTGATTAGAGTAATTCCCGTTAGTTATGGCAACACAGAGTAGTTAAGGCGCTGCTGACGCGGAGATCCATGGACCTTAAGGCTCGGCGTTACCCACAACATCGGAGTCTTTAATTTCCTACTGATTTAAGTTTTTGTGGAGTAAAACTTAAAACAAATGCTACTGTAGATGTTTAGATATTTGCCATACTCTACGGCACAGACATAAAAAAACGAACTACTAATGTGAAATATGTCCACACACATCATAACATAAAATTTTAAATTAATACGGGCTTGCCTTTTTGTGATTATCAAATAACACGTGCTAATAATTCTCCCGTCCAGTCAACACGTCCTGGGTGAAGGACGCGTATGAGTGATGCATGACCAGTGCTGCACAAGCAATACTTCGAGAGTCTTCCTTCTGGCTGATCTGATTGGTGCACTTTCCTACGCCTCTTTGACACGAATCGTTTATGCCTGTGTCGCGGAGCAAGCAGCACGTTGTTCACTGAACGTAAGCAAAATATTGAAAATAAATATAGCACATGCCAAAAAATCACGTGATTGCGACACTTGAACTGAGAAATTAATGTGTGACTGAACGGGTTACGTACTCAAATATCGAACAACTCTTAGAAAGTAAATTTTCTCTAATAGGAAATTCTCAATAATTTTCTGAAACTGAAGTTACACTATAAAAATGTTTCTAGTAAACTTCCTAAGCTGGTGTGGAAGTTTTANTCAATAATTTTCTGAAACTGAAGTTACACTATAAAAATGTTTCTAGTAAACTTCCTAAGCTGGTGTGGAAGTTTTAAACCTATATATTGCACGAAAATAATACTTACCACATGTCAGACTGGAAATATAGGAATGTTGAGCGGCGTTACTGTACAAGGTTGGCGACTTCCCTACGCATTTGTCTGTTGCGTGAGCGACTGTAGGAACGATACCACGGGTGTATGGGATAATAGTTTGCCATTCGCACTTCCTCACTATTCCAACGCATTGGTATGGTTGTGCAAATAATTCCTTTGGGTGTGCGACGCAGACGCGATGAAGCGGAGCAGACGACGTCAAGTCGAGTCTGACGAGAGCGCGCAGGAGGCGAGGAAGGAGGTGGACGATGGCGGACCTCCTGTGGACGTCCAGAAGCGGCGATCACGTGCGTGCACAGCGGCGTCCTAAGTATTCCTGTCACGGGGTGCTTCGCAAATTGCCGGAGGGGGGCGATCCTGCCCCGACATTGATTTAACGTCAGCTCCGACACCGGCCTGGCCACGAGAGCCCAGTCCCGCTGCATGTCGCCCCTCTTTGCCCCGAGCCACAACGCCTTACACTCTCTAACAGAAGCTGTTGAAACTACTGCAATTCAGCGAATATAACTGCAGTTCTGCTCAAACTGCTCCATTTAAATCAGTGCCGTTCTACTGATCATCTCGGGGCCGCGGTGGTTGAGCGGTTAGACTGCTCGCCTCCCACCATGGTGAACCGGGTTCGATCACCGGCAGGGTAAATCCTGGATTTTCGCAACTGGGAATCGTGCAGGACGATGCCGCTGGTCGGCGAGTTTTGCTCGGGGATCTCCCGTTTCCCCCACCCTAGAATTCGGGCGCTGCTCCATTCTCACCTCATTTTCACCCTCATCGCCTCTCAAGACCTCCTTGTGAAGAGCCGCCCAAATCTCTCAACTCAACTATTAATCATTATAGTTGCTGGCATTCGCTCATGAAACGGTGATTTCCAACGGATTCCCACTGAATTGCACTGGCGTGGAAGTAAAACATCAGTTCATCCCACTGATTCGCCGGTAGACAACGGCTGATTGACTGAAGATTCAGTATAATAAATATTCCGACTCAAATAAATGATTCAGATTTAGAGCGTACCACGAGGGGCCACAGTGATAAATATTTTTTTCATGAATGGGGTGTGATAAAGTGAAAACTTAATTTTACAAATGTGCATAAAATCGAAATGAAAACTAAGCTGTCCGTAGGGGGTGATTAACCTACAAACATAATTGTTGCCTGACGATTTATCAATGTAATAAAGGAATTAATTAAATCTTATTGCCACTATCTAGGGCGTAAAACAGTGTTGTTGGGTTAGATATTTTTTGTTTGATAATTTTCGTCGCCTCGGGAAAAACTGAAAACATTCGCAGTAACCAGCGGAACTGCCCTAGATCTTCACTCCTGACAGCTGGCAGATGTGTATTCCGGCACCTAGATCCTGCTGCTTGAACTGTGTGATAAGGGGTCCGTTCCTACAGTTATATATCAAACAGCGATGAAACCTGTTATGTCACCAGCACCTCGTTGTGACGAACAAAACATAGAAACCTTCTCAGTGATTAGTGGAGCTGGTAAAATTACACAAGGGGTTTGAAGGGGGAAATTGGCCTCTACCCAAGTATCAACCAAGTACAACAGTAGGACGAGTTCCAATTCATGCATGGGTACAGAGACCCTAATTGTATAAAGCAGTCGAGTTGCAGCAATGTGTATTCGCTCCGACGCCCGTTCAACCACTAACACGACCGCACTTGTCTGCACGAACACTCTGGTGTGCAACACAGTTTCTCAGACTCGCATGTTGCCACCGCAGCTTGCAGCATCACTACATGACTCCACCCTACATACACGAGCTACTACTGTCGCAAGTACGGCGAGGACTGTATTTGTACTAGTAGCGTCCCTTTATAGATGTTCCCTCACATAACATGTCCCAGATAAGACTCACTGCAGGGTCCAGAGGTTTGTTGACCGGAGACTATAACTTCGTGGCCATTAACACAATTGAATTAAATGCGCTCTCTTTCGATCGTGTATGCTACTATAATGCAAGCATTACCCTGAGTTGGCGCCGCCAATGCGCGAGGTTGCGGGTGGGGGTCCGCGGCACCTATCTGCAACTTTGAGTGTGGGTGAACGTTTACATCCAGGGTGTCCCACAACTGCGAGGTTACAGCGCGCTGATTTAGGTGCTTAACAAACGATCCCGTGTAGATCTGTCTATTTAAGCAATACAACTCAGGTATTTATTTATTTATTTCATTTCATTTCCATATCGCAAGGAACATATTACCCTCTAACGCAGACATCTTCACGCAAAACCCGCTGGCGTGTCGTTGACCCAAAGACTTGGTAATTTTTTCTGGGCAAATGATTGGTTCGTTGTTTCGCATGTGCTATCTTATAACGCCAATAGGGTAGACATTGGCAAGATATTCTTTCCCTCGGTGGTTGTGTTCAGTGGCTGTGGATTTATTGTCGGAGCATTTCTCTCTGCTCGGTTAGTTAAGGCGTGGTTTATGGCAGTTGTGCTTGCAGAGTGGTTGTAATCAAGGTTAAGGTATCAGTTAGTTCGAGTTTATTTACTGTAAACTTTAGTGGTGACTTTGTGGCATGTCGTCGATGCTAATATACCTGTGAATTGAAGACTCTCTCTTGTTTCTGTGGATATGTACTTTACTGATGGCCTGAGTGAATTGAGGTAATTGTGACATTCGTCCAGTTTTTCGGTTCCATGTATTGAGAGAAAAGTTTGTTCCCGCCAATAAAATATTTGTTTGTATAAGCTTTGGTCAAACTTATATTTAGTTGTCCCAAGTAAAGTTTATTCTACTCAGGTTGGAAGTTCGATGCTATGTTTTGCCACTAAACCTTTTCGCCGCCAGGTAGCACTTATGTCCCATGTGTACAGATTGTTCTGTTTTGTATGTAAGTCTATGGAATAATTGTAATTTTTTATCAAATAAATACAAATTTTTAAAATGTCCCGATTTATATTGTGTCAGAAGCTACGTAAATAATAAACTTCGATCTTCTGTCGTAAGCAGGATTTAGCAAAATTGTGGCTTAAACAATTACTTCAATAAAATATGGCAACTAAATCGAAAAATTATAATGTAATTATTAAAAATATAATTTTAATGCTTACCGTGCAGTTTCCTTAAAGGAAAGACAAGGTTTCTTTTGATGATGGCTGTAATTTATTCACACATACACATTTGTGACGTTTTTCCATTGAAATAAGCATTGTTATGAACGCTCAATGCCGACAGTTGTGTGTTTAAGTGCTTGCCCTTGGAAACACCATCGGAGGGCGTGAATGCCAGTTAATAAGTAAAGCAAACAATACAATATTGACTGGGGCAAGCATATGCTCCAGTTCGAGCCAAACATGAACTTTTACACACCAGTTTAAAAGCGACTTATTTTAAATGCGAGCACACCTTGCGCCAGAAATGTTCCATATGCCAAACTCTCACATAAGACATCTCCTTTTGTTCCTTACCTGAGTAGAATAAACTCTACCGCAAGAAAATAATTTGTTGAGTAAAAAACTTGAAAAACATTAAATTTAATTTTGTTCGTGTAACAAAATACACTCTTGAATGAACAAAATCTCGGTGTTGGACGAAAAAAAATAGATTTTCAACAAAATAGTAAGTTGATCAACTGTATAACTATATTTGTTTGGCAACTCATTCGATTGTCTTCGTTCGACAATACATCTCGTGAGGTTATGTGTCATTCTTGTGATGATAAGGATTTTTTATAGTGCATTTATTGATGCTTAGTAATGGTATATAAATCTTAAAATGAATTCAACAGAAAACTAAAATGTGAAGTTGCAGAACTTGAAATTTCTATTTACATACTTTGTCTAGTATTTGAAATGAATGTATTTAAAAAAGATTGTTATTTGGTCAGTACTCACTTTATCAGAGTTTGCTAGGACACTACTGTTGGATGCAGACGAACTACCTTCGAGTCTCGGTCACGCTTTCAATTTTTTATATTAACCGAAAATATTTAATGTGCGTAGAACCGCACAGATCTTTAACTGCACCAATCAAATCTTGCAGTTTGGGGCAACCAAAAAATAACCAGAAAATAATTTTCTTTCAACAAAAAAATTTTCCATTGTCCCTATACAAAAAATTATTTGTTAGCGTCAAAAAAAGAATTTCTTTGCGCCAAACCAACTTTTCTTGATTCAACAAAACGTTTTCCCTAAGTGTCTTGCCAGAACAGGAAAGCGGCAGTAACACAACACAGCCTAACTTCAGATGGAGTGTTGGTTTTGTTCAGTGCTTCTAGTTGAAGTTATTCATAAAAACGCTTGAATAGAGAGAAAGTGAAGGCCCACTTCCCTGCCATTATTTTGATTGTAGAATTAGCGTTTGAATGACATATATAATTAGTTGTGCTGATATAGTGTGTGAGGAGTTCAATGATAGATCCAATATGTTATAATGTGATTTTCTTCAATGTCCTGTCGTTTTCCAGTGTTGTTCTTATGGTATCGAGTAAGTATTTCTGCTACAGGAACATCAGTGGAAAAGCCTTGGAGAGTGAAGCTTACTAAAGTTACGGTGGAGTCTCTTGTGGCAATTGACTAAGGTATCGGTGCAGTCTCTTATGGCAATTGACTAAGGTATCGGTGCAGTCTCTTATGGCAATTGAATAAGGTATCGGTGCAGTCTCTTATGGCAATTGAATAAGGTATCGGTGCAATTGAGATGACAGAATTGTTGATAGTNCTAAGGTATCGGTGCAGTCTCTTATGGCAATTGAATAAGGTATCGGTGCAATTGAGATGACAGAATTGTTGATAGTACAGGTGCTTGGCCTGTGTGTGGTCCAGCAAATCTATTCATCAGGAATCTAGACTAGTTGGCAGGACAGAGAAGGACATAAATGCGAGATGACTTGCTGCCGTGTTGTCTCGTGTCTGTGTTTGACGTTCAATGCTTGTGTGACTGACTCGGGCGGCTGGCACAGCAGGAAACGCGACTATCTGTACTTAGGAGTTGAACTGTAAAAATATTTGCAACTCGTTGTGACAGGCATTTAATAAACATTATATTATATTGCTAAACCCATATTTTATGCAGCAAAAAAATTTAAAAACTGAAAGACTACTTCTTATTTTAAGCTTGGCAGACTACGAAGAAGTAAAAGAAAGCAAATTGTTGCTGTTTGTTCGTAATTGTTTGCTGAGACAAAAATTAGCACCGATTAAATGTCAAGGGATGTGAGCCGCGGAACTTATTTTTGGTTTTATTTTTTGTTCCTTTTCCTTCTTAAATTTGTAATTGTATAACAGGTTAATCGGTCTTTTTTTTTNATTTTTGGTTTTATTTTTTGTTCCTTTTCCTTCTTAAATTTGTAATTGTATAACAGGTTAATCGGTCTTTTTTTTTTTAAATAAATTTTGATTCGTTATGATAAAAGTGCGATGGAATGTGTGCAACAAGTAAGTAAAATATAATTACTGCTGTCTCTCCTCATCACTTAATACGCAATCACCGAGACTGCACTGAGTCGAGGACGAAGTTCCATCGGGAAACCACAGATGGCAGGAGCTGCGCTCTTGTGAGCAGATCGAGCGGCCTCCGCGNATTTTTGGTTTTATTTTTTGTTCCTTTTCCTTCTTAAATTTGTAATTGTATAACAGGTTAATCGGTCTTTTTTTTTAAAAATAAATTTTGATTCGTTATGATTAAAGTGTGATGGAATGTGTGCAACAAGTAAGTAAAATATAATTACTACTCTCTGTCCTCATCACTTAATACGCAATCACCGAGACTGCACTGAGACGAGGACGAAGTTCCATCGGGAAACCACAGATGGCAGGAGCTGCGCTCTTGTGAGCAGATCGAGCGGCCTCCGCGNACGAGGACGAAGTTCCATCGGGAAACCACAGATGGCAGGAGCTGCGCTCTTGTGAGCAGATCGAGCGGCCTCCGCGTTCAAAACCCACACGACTGCGTGCGCCAGATATTCCTCTGCGTGAGTAACATATCAAGAGACCGGAGAGGCGTCACTTAAGCTGGGTTCAAAAACAAAATAAATAGCCACAGAGCATAGAACATAACATTAAAACATTCATACGACCAGAAATCTTGTAAGATATCGATTTACAATTGAATACTTACATATTATTTGTGGCCAATAAAATTTTTCAACGAGTCTGACGACAATTGACTGCGTTGGTAAAAAGTGGATTTTCGTAACAGATTTTGATGTTGTGTTGAAAATAGACAGTGATAAAAAATATGTATCACTTTAATATTTCTATAAAAAAAATTTTCTTTTGCTATAGTTAACACGTGGACAACCTTTAAATCTTACTCTAGAAACTTGCACAAAATAAGAAAAATAACAGTTTCCTTTCGCACTACGCCAGGAACTCTTATGTGCACGACCTGTTATGCGCAGTTGTGAATCAGTAGATTCGAAAACATGGCAATCAATTCTTGTGCACACGACCCAAAGATCTGTGGTTGCTGTTATGCTTTCAATTGTGGACCAAGCTTCATTGTAATTTAACTATTTCGGTGTCACCGACTGACAATTCATAGAATTAGGCAGTGCGTGAATAATTATTTTTGAGGGGAGGGTACGTTGATAAGGGGATTGGGGGGACTAGAAAAGTAAGTTGAGAGATTTGGGCGGCTCTTAACAGCAAGGTTTTCAGAGCCGATGAGGGTGAAGCGTGGTAAATATGGAGCAGCACCGGAAACAAAACAAATATTGTTGAAGTTGTTATGTTGAAGGATGTGTTTTGTTGTAGGAACGCTGCACTCTGCTGTAGTAAACATGCAGTGTTTACAATAGCAAATACAATCGCATACTGTTTGTCTCAGTTCAGAGCAAATGTTTCACTAGAGCGATGCATTTTTCTCGAGCTGTTACTGAAGCCGCCACTGTCTATATAGTGATGCACGTCGCTGCCCGGCGTTTCCTACGCGTGGGAAGGCGCTGAGAGATGGACGTCAAGTTTCTAACGTTAGACGAAGCGAGCGGCCTATCATAAAGGACGCCGCCAGACACACCGACAAACCTATCGCAGCTTACCTTTCCCAGAACAACTTGGATTGTCGACAAAGTTCTAGACGGCACCTAACTCACGTATAAATATCACATCCGGGCCTCAGAGGATGAGTGATTAAGAGCCAAGAGTTTGGCGTCTCGAGCGACCTTAAGTGACAGTTGGGCGATTCCGGAGCGGCGAGGGACGACTGCAGCGATCTGCGAGAGTGCGTCGGCGATCTTGTGTGCAGTGAAGGGTGGGACTGATCTGCGGGACTGTGGACTGGATGCGTGAGTGAGACACATTCGGGACGATGGGAATAGTTTTAACAAAATTTTTGGAAATAATTGGAGCAGTTTAAGAAACATCAGTAAGAGTAAAGACTGTGATAAATACTTGAATTGAAATGTAGATTAGTAATTAAATATTGTGCCCAATAAAAATAATAGGAGTTAATAGGACGCTCAGACTGGTAAATAAGAGCTTTTTGACTGTTTGTAGCATTGAGAATAAACATTATTATTAAATTTAAATCTTTTATTTTTATTCAGACCCCCATCCCTCACGAACAGGGACATGCCAATCATGCATTATTGTAACAATAATATCGCGGGGCAAGATATTATGTGAAATTAATGCACCAATATTACAAAACAGCTGCTCACAAAGTTGACAATACTCTTTATATAGGCAAGAATTAATTTTTTAAAATTATTTATTATTATGTTAGTTTTAAAAAATCTGTAGAATTCGTTTTTCGTATTTTGAGCTAATTTACGTTCTACACCCTCTTAATAACATATCGCTACACAGTGTATTTTGATTGTTTAACTGAGCCTCTGCTTCAGAGAAGTGCAGCATTTATGTACATTACTTCCCGGGTTTAGGAATACATTATGTTCCCTCCCCCTCCACCGTCGTGCCGTAGAGTCTGGAACACTCGCCTCCCGCCAAGGTCAACCGGGTTCGACTCCCGGCGGGGTCGCCCCCCGATTTATGCATCTGGGAATCGTGTCGNCGCCTCCCGCCAAGGTCAACCGGGTTCGACTCCCGGCGGGGTCGCCCCCCGATTTATGCATCTGGGAATCGTGTCGAACGATGCACCGCTGCTAGATGGGTTTTCTCGGGGAACTCCCGTTTCTCTCGCCCCTGCATTCTGGCTCTGCTCCATACTCTCCTCGCCTCACCCTCGTCAACTCGCAAGTTCTCGTTGTTAAAGTTGGAGTGGAGAGATTTGGGCGTCTCTTAACATCGAGGTCTTGAGAGCCGATGAGGGTGAAGCGAGGTGAGAACGGAGCAGCGCGGGAATGCAATGGCGGGGGGAAACTGGAGGTGCCCGAGGAAACCCGCCGACCAGCGGCATTGTCCGGCATGACTTCCACGTGTGAAAATTGGGCAGCGAGCCCGTCGGGAATGGAACGCGGTTCGCCTTAGTGGGGGGCGAGTGATCTGACCACTACCTCTGTGCTTCACTCTTCCTCCACACTTCAAATGGAATCCCTAGTAATACATTTGCAACGTCTCAAGTCTGGTTACAAGGGATCACTGCGTCAGGCCCTTACAAGGCTGTGTCGTGCATTCTCGGGAAGCTGAATTTCTCGCAAATCAGATCAGTTTACAGTAAGATATTACTACACGCGATGGAAGCCAATGTATTAAACTGCAGATGCCACTTAGTACTTTTTTAAATTTCCTATGGTAATTGCGCAGGGAAGTCATAAAATTTCCGGTTTTTGGCAGTTTTCACTGTTATTCTCTCTTCGAATATATTTACACAATAGAATGAAAGTAAAATGTGGCCGCCGTAGATAATAGTTTTTTTTTTGTATTTCCAGGAAAAATATCTTATTCTGAGTGGACCCATTTACTGAGGTACATGCGTGTACGCGCCAACACTGATTGTACACACAGTATTCCACTAGCTGGTGTAATATCGCGCGTGTACACCGCTGCTTCGCTGTTACTGGCATTGAGCTCAGCTCTGTGAGAAGACTGTGCTCATCGTAACTAGGTCAAGGCTGTACTCCGGTAGTGTAGGCCCACGTCTGCACTTCTCATGAGGCGTGTAGCAGTTGAGATCTCCCTGTCACAACAGTGGCTTCCAACTGAAGCTAGCCAGGGAATGTTAACCCTAGTGTGCATAAAACCCCTGTAACACTATCAAACCAGTAGCCATCATACATACATATTGGCAATAACATTTCATAATAAAATACATTTGTTAAAACAAAATTGAATAGGTTATTTATTATTTAAAATTATTTTCAATGCGAGATACTTCTGTTAAAGTTTCCATGCAGTACGCAACTGAAAGAAATGTTGAGTATTGTAATTTATTTTTAAAATTCTTTGTTAAACTAAAATTTAATATTTCGGAGATGTTTTCTACATAGCAAAAGTTTTTGGCACTATGTCCTTGATATGATTGTGCAATTTTCACGTTATACAGCTCTCTAACTCAGAAAGCTTCCGAATAATTTCATTATCTACATTACATTATTTCGTTTCCTACGATTGTTCGCCATTTCCGAGTTTCGAGAAGTCGAAAAAAAAATAAAAGCCATTTGTGCCACGCACGTTTATAATTGTCTGAGCACGTCGAAGAGTAAAGAAATCTTAGAACCAGCCAAACATTGGAAATGTTTGGTGGCAACTAAAGCCATTGAACTTCTCCAGGAAGACAAGGGGGCGGTGATGTTTCGGTGACAGAACTATCCAACTCTCTTTGACCAATTTTATTGGATGCGAGTTTTGACGGAAAAATTTTATAGAGTAAAAAGCAGCTTAAGGCTGCTGGTTACTCTATAAAAATTGTTATGTTATATTTTTTTTATCCGAAATACTGCTCAAGTTGTAGACATTTCTTACAAGTAATGTTTCCACCACAAAACAATTCACACTGCATATTTTTTTAATAATGACATGTAAAAACCACAATCTCGGTGTTTTTGAGACGTTAAATTAGTAAAGAACGTCTCACCGCAAGAGAAAATTAAGTTACTTTTAAGTGAGATAAGAAGTTTCTTCAAGAAGCCTTCAAAATCATGTCATGAGATGTTCTGCAATTTTTAAAATTTTCTCAAAATAAGGACATTTGCATATTTTAGATCTGTAGCAGTTTATAAATTTTTATGAAATATAATTTTACAAACTGACCTTATCATTAAGGCATGACTTTTCACTCACCATTGCTAAATTTGCTGTAAATTTTTTCGTTTATTTTATATGTACATCACAAAACACCAAAATTGTGATTTTGACACGAAATAATGCAACAATTGTGTTATCCAAATTATTTTTGTGAGGCAAAAATACTTACGAGTAATGTCTACAAGTTAAACGGAATTTTGCACATTTATAAAATTAATAACTTTTTTTAGTGCCATTCTAGTAGCCTTAACGACGAGTGAAGGACACATCAGGGTTATGAGTTTCGTACACTCACGTGCAGGGTGTGGGTTGTTTGTACAGTCACGTGCATAATGCGGGTGGCCGGTACACTCACCTGCAGAATGTGGGTGCCCTGATGTTGCTCGAACATATCCATGGCGATGCCAACCCCAGAGCGATGTCTCACAGGACCGCCTGCAACAAGGGAATATCTGCCGTCACTCTCTTGTACTTACCCACTACTTTATTTACACTGTCAACAGTTGAAAACCAAGCCTGTCAAGTCACACATCACTGGAGACCTGAACAATTTGGGTTTCCATTTCGGGACAAGCTAGAATTCGAAACCTCGTACGTTTGTATTGCTAATGCTATTGGTCCCCCCGTTAGTTTACACCTCCTGGACAACTCTGAGCCAATAATAAATGCACAGTAAAATGCAGATCGAATCACCGTATTCCGCTAATATAACAAGCAACCAATGAACAGTGATATTTGGATGATTTAACATATGACAATGGAGTATAGCCTACAGGCCGTTGAACTCGCGAATTTTTCAGGTCTCTACACATCACTTAGTTTAACCCTTTCAGACACACTTTAATTTACAGTTTTTGGTGTTGCAAACAATAAAAATTATGATGCGTGATGTACTTAAGTTGACACAACACTTGTTTCGTTGCCACAGCCAATGACCCGTAGGCCATATGTTCCGCTACAGCAATATAAACCAAATACGCCCTATACCAGTAAGACGGTTTGCGAATCATTTACAAACAGGTACGATCATTGGTCACTGAGCTTCACAGTGTACAGTACAGACCAAAAATTACCTACACGTGCGTAATGTACACAAATGTGCACACTGGATATGAGTGGATTAACATCCATCTTGTCTTCGTCGCGTTTCTCTTGTCACGTCTCTTACCACAATCAAAGGTACCCTCATAAATTAATAACTAGGTCTTCGGAGAAAAATACCCAGGTATTCGAAGCATCACATGTTTCACAAATTATATCATGTAGTCCTTATAGCAAAACAAGCTTTGAGTTTTTATGTTAAGTCATGATGTTTGGTTATGAAGAGATGTAAATAAATTCAAGACGCAGCGGATCTCTTAAAGGCGTTCACGTGTAAACTCATATTTCGCATTTTTTTTCATTCTAAATTCTATATTTTTATGAGATGATATCAAATAGCAGTATGATAAGAGTGCAAACATAATGTGGCAAAGTAATCTGCAAAAGTAAACTGTTGGAATCTCAAGCGCATACATTTGTCGTGAAATTATCCAAATTTCGCACAACTAACTTGCTTCACTACAGTTAAAAATAATTGTTGAAAACACCAGAATACAAAAAAAAAAAAGTTCATCGAAGTTTATTGTGCAGTTTGCTGACTTTTTATTTTTAAGTTTCCAGATAAAATTTAAATTTAAATCAAACAGAGATAAAAAAAATCGTAGGACAAAGTGTCCTAAAGAAATTGCTCCAAGACATACAGTTCAGACTTATGTATTTCGTATGGTGTGCATTGTAGAGAAATTTTTAAATTGGTTTTTCCGGTCCACTCTTTGTGGACACTATATTGTCCGCCATATTGACTTAACAGACAAATTAACAAAAAAAGTGTTAGTTGTGCGCAATATAGCGTGGGCCCGTGTTGTTTCGTTGTGCGTGAACATTTTAAAGTCGTCATAATGAACTATATAGTATGTACAGTTCATTCTCGTTGTCCCGTGCCCAAACCCATACCTTTGACTATAAGAAACACTTATGCTCAATTCACACATTGTGTTTAACGCATTATCATATTTTCCCCAGTATACACGACCACTAGGGCCAGTGACTTTCCGCGTAAAAATCGGAGCATACAGTAGACTTCAATACTATATACACACCTCAGCTGTTGTTATAACTCCATTGGCTGCTGGTGCCGTGTGTGTCTTTGACCAAGCCACTCAGGACTAAGTAACTCCGACGCTGAACCTTCGTGATTCGTGCGCATACGGTTAACACGGGTCAGAACATATTTTAGCCAATCAAAGAAGTTGGACGACCCTACAGTGCTTTGGACTGTATCTTGTCTCGAAATCTTTTCGCAAAATATCACTGCCGCTAACGACCACGTTTGGCATGTTGCATATTAGGTGACGTCATAGTCGGTGCTGTACATATCTAGAAGGTAGCACCAATGCGAGCGGTGCCTTTTCCTAGGCAATGCTATTGGTTACCGCTGACACACCAACTATCTTATAATTGGTTGTTTCTTGAGTGGTGGAGCTACTGAAACCCTTTCCATGGATTTTAAAATGTAAGTTATTGTAAGGAGTTTAAGTACTTCTCACGCCAAACATTTCTTCTTTTGTAACAACTGAAAGGAAAAATCAATGCTTAGACTAAGGTGTTTAATAAATTTTTGAGATTTATTAGGCAAGATATTAAAAATTCCTCATAATTTCTCTTAAATCGCTGACATGTAGTGTAAATTGCTTTGGCATTTTTATTAATTTTCCAGTGACATAATGTAACAAAAGAGTAGAATGTCNGGGGGGGGGGGGAAGTGCGTGCACTTTAAATCGTTAATGTCCTTGGTGTGCTTCTGCCGGAACGATAAGGACGACCTAGGCTCGCGCTTCAAGTGTATTGTCGCCTCTACGCTACTTGCAGGTCATGCGCCCAAAGCCCCACCGGCGTGTAGCGTACCTGCACAGAGGAGATAAGTATAGTCCATTCACGGTAACTTACAACTTTTCTGAAGCCCTGTCCAAGTTCTACTTCCAGGATATTCCTCCGCCTCATGCTAACAAAGTTTAACCGAGTCTAGAAAATTACACCAGAGCGACAATGCACTACATTCGTGCGCATTCAGCGGAATAATATTCTGCATAAGAACTATTTCTTACTAGGCATTACCAACACACCTATTTTCTCAGTTTTTTTATTAATATCAATTATAAATTAAATATTATAATTATTAAGTGAGATAGAAACAACATTTCATTTCAACCAAAAATACGGTACACTCTAAGAAATTTCTGTAGATTTAAGGGAACTTTTACGGAGATGTAGAAGTATTTTACGGAAAGGCACTTCGTAATGACGAATAACGGAAATGAGCTCCGTAAGTATAAAATCATAAGCTCTTCGTATTCTTATGGCGTCGACTTTGAGACACGAACAATGCCGATGATACCTGAAGCGTATATAATCCCATCTTCACAATACTACTTCATGTAAAAAAGTAGTAGGTGAGTGGCGAACCACTCATGGAGTGGAAATTCTTTGATTCTTTTTCAAATTCCGCTACAGGACAAAACCTTCTTTATACACAGAGAAATACGCACACGACGAAAATTAAACTGTTTACCTCGTTTCATAAACCGCAAATAAAACAAAACAGCTAGCGCTCTAACACGACTTGAAACTAAGAGAGGCGCGTTCGTCACTTTCGAGTTACGTCCATATTTACGGAATACAGTACTTCTTGTGAAGGTGAGGTAGGTGAGCGCCCATATAGCGCACATACATCCAAAGAATATCTCATGGATGTCCCCACGGACGTTCTGGATATCCAGGAATAGCAAAGTTACATCCAAAAGACTGCCAAAATATATCCAAATGTCCACCCAATATCCACACAAGGATATATATATATAAAGTGGATATCCTATAGACATATTTAGATTTAGACACCTACCATAAGTAATAGAGATTGGAGGTNGATATATATATAAAGTGGATATCCTATAGACATATTTAGATTTAGACACCTACCATAAGTAATAGAGATTGGAGGTTTTGTAACATCTAATGGATATCCAGGAAGTGGTACGACTAGATATGCAATGGATATCCTGAAGAGATTCACTTCAGGACTTAGATGACTTTAAGTTATTGTGGATGTAATTGGAATATCCAATGGATATCCTGTGCTATGCGGGTGGTTCCAGTTATTGAGTGTTAATTTGTCGATTCGTGTTACAATCCCCCTACAGTGCAAAATATTTCAACTTTATTTAATTTCTCTGATACACACAGTAAAATACATTACGGGAAAAAATTATCTTTCTTATCCTTGTCTGTAAAGCTCAAATAAAATAAACTCTCAAGTACTCTAGCATGACTGAGAGGTGTAAATACATCATTCTGCATGTGTCCCTTATTTACAATACTTCTTGTAAAAGTGTGACAGGTGAGTGGATAAGGTGTTGGACTTTCAATCTTTTTTCCTAGATCAAATCTCGCAATCGAACTAAATTTGTTTAACTTTTTTACAGTAATTTTTTACACAGTGAAACACCCACATAACAAAAGTAAAACTTTTTTGTTAACCTTTTTTATAAAAGAGAAAAAAAAAACTTGCAAGTTTATGGACACGTTTTGTGAATTCACTGAGATGTATGCGAAATTTACGAAGAGGACGTTATTGAAAATAACGAAGAGACCGTAATTTCAGGAAGATGCANCACTGAGATGTATGCGAAATTTACGAAGAGGACGTTATTGAAAATAACGAAGAGACCGTAATTTCAGGAAGATGCATGGATAATTAGTAACCGGCACTTTCCGTAGTTTTATGGAAATTTTTTCGAACAGTGTAGTTTCATGTCAACAGAAGTATAAAACGCTTTATCACGTGACATATTTAGAACACGTCATACATGGGGTGATTTTTCAAAGGTTTGATTCAAAATGTGAGTGAATAAACCGTGAATAGACAGAGACTCAGAGACTAAATGTAGTGGCGGTTCCTTTGATGTGGGCGTGCCCACACTCTGATTGGCTGGGCGAGGTTACGGGAACGGGCTTGTGTCTGATTGGCTACTGCGCGCTGCAAAATGTTTCCTATTGGATGGGCTGCCGGCTGGCAAGTTAGTTGATTGGCGAACTGTATTCCGGCACGTTACTGGTCAGTGATGTCACTTTGCTTGCGTGTGCAGCCCAATTCGGCCGGGATTAGCTAATTAAGAGGCCGTTTCACATTTGTATTTCTAATAGACCGCGTAAACCACCATGTTGGATTTTTTATTTATTTCCTCCGCATTCAATTTTAGGAGGATTTATTGAAAAATGCTGTAATAGAAGCCCATCTAATTACATTACCCATTATTACGGACCCTGCATTCCAGCGCCACTCCATTCCAGGGTTTCATTTCTGTCATGCCCGGGGACGACGGTCACCTACGGGTCCCAGCTGGAAAGACCGTCACTCGGAGGGTGTTGCCTTGCCCTGGGTGCACTCCCCACACGCCATTATTATAATTATTATTACGGACATTATATATAAACGAATAATGCATATTTATGCAACAATTAACTTAATGAGAAATTTTATATATTAATATATTCTAAAATTTTAATGAAAACGCCGGAACATCTATTAATAATAAGGCACAAAACTTTACACAGAACCATGAAACGTTTTCAATAATGACCATGACTTTTCTGTCATGGCGCTACGTAAAACGAATCATCTCTGTACAAGGGATGATAGGCCTCTTCAGTACTCTGCGATGCCAGCTTGCAACAAAAGCCGGCTCGCTTTGTAACTCGCCACTTCTCCAATCTGCTTCTGAGGATTGGATTGGTGACGTTTGAATGCGAACACCGAGTGTCACACTCTCAGAGAAATTGCCAGCAATACAGGTAAAACTAGTTCTATGACTTAGTTTTGCGATACTCTTTGATGACACTCTAACGGGTAAATCGAACATCTTCCTGAAGGAACAGAGATGGAGTCCTATGTGCATGTGTCGGCAGAAACCCTCAAAGTGTGTATCTCAGTAAGTAAATCTTCCGGGAATACGAATTTTTTTCCAGAAAAGGGAAAAACCAATATTTTAGTCCTTATGGTTTTACTTATATCAGATTAAGTGTGGTCAAAGAAAAAAAAATCGTAAAATGGTAGGAATATTTGCATTTTAAGGGCGTGCTTGCGCATTTTACTTAAGGGGTAGCAAAAAAGTAAAACTGCTCCTGTGTAGTTTAATCACGTGTAATGAAGTTCCACTGTTGCGTGCTTAAGTGCACGGCACAGTGCAAGGTCGGAAACCCTGCAAGCCAGCTCAGCGTCTTTCACGTAAGAGCGGCTGGGCGCTGATCCCACGTGTTAGTATAGCCCTTATGCTCCCTAGCTTCTGGGCCTTGCAAGTGCAAAACAGCTCCAAAGGACTTCGTTATACAAGTTTAACGCCTAAATGTAATTTCCATTTGTTTTATCCACAAAACAATACGAATTGGCATATTACAGTAGACTTATGCTCTTAATGTTACTGCTGCGCTTGATCGAAGCATGACTGTAGAACTGGGTACATAGTAACGTTAAATTTGCGTGTGGCCGGAAGATATGAAATAACCATAAAAGCAGATGTCACAGACAGTTCTTGTACAAGTGCTCAATACTTCGCTGTTTCTTCCCACTTTCTGAATCAAACCTTGAAAAACCAACTCACATATGACGTGTTTGGTTGTTTCCTTAAAATTTGATGTAAATATTAAAAGCGTTTTATACTTCTGCTAAAATAAAAATACATTATTTTTAGTTCAATTAAACTTGTTATTATATTCTATATATAGTTAATAATTTATAATTAATATGAATAAAACAGGTGGAAAATAGGTGTGTTGGTAACGACTAGTAAGAAATAGTTCTCATGCAAAGACCTATTATGCTGAGTGCGCACGAATACAGTGCGCTGTCCTTTTGGTGTAATTTCCTAGACTTGATTAAGCTTTGCTTGCAAGAGGCGCAGGAATAGTCTGAAAGTAGAACTTCAGCGGGGCGTCAGAAGAATTGGAAGTAACCATGAACGTACTACATCTGAGAGCACCCTGCAGAGAGAACAAGCACTAGTGGAAAGCACGGATGATAAAAATAATAATTTACTTATTAAGGTGGCAAAGTGAAGAATACAAGGCCTTTTAATTACTGTTAAATATTTAACACAATATTTTTTATAGGATATTCACTGTAAAGGGGGCACTTTTTAAGGCCGTGCTTATAAGTTCCTTCCAAATTATTTGCATACTTTCACCAATTGTAAATATAAAATTTGCCATGTGACTAATAAACACAGCATATACATTTTAAAGTCATCAAAAGTTAAAGTCTGAGGCCACTATAAAATATAATTAATTGGTTATTATTACAAACCTGCAAAATTCGCGTCATATTTCAGTGACAGGATAGGCTCCACTGCCGTGTACATACGTGAGCACAGTCAGTGTTCGATTCGCCGCTGACCTTCAAGTGGAGTCTCCTGCCTGTTTGACCTCGTTACAGAAGACTGGCGTGTCTGCCACTGCAGTGACGTCATTGGCTCAGGGATTCCTGCGAGGCTTGGCAGACGTACTGCCGGCCAATCACACAACTGCACGGTAACTTGGAGTTCGCTCTGCGAGTGAATAACAACGCGAATTTGCAGGTCACCAGTTATTATGCGCGTTGGAAGGAGAAAGTGCTTCAAGCAAGAAGGATCACGCCTTCGCTCTAAATACGAAACAATGAGAATTGAGCCGAATAAGTTAAAATAGTGGAAATTGAGCGACTGATAATCAGTGCCTGATAACTAGGGCCAGTGACTTTTCGCGTAAAAATCGGACCACGCAGTAGACTTCAATACCATATACATCCCTCAGCTGTTGTTATACCTCCATTGGCTGCTGGTGCCATGTCCGTCTTCGACCAAGCCACTCAGGACTAAGTAACTCCGACACTGAACCTTCGTGATTCGTGCGCTAAAGGTTAACACGGGCCAGAACAATTTTTTAGCCAATCAAAGAAGCTGGATGACCTTACAGTGCCTCGGACTGTATCTTGTCTCGAAATATTTTCGCGAAATATCACGGCCCCTACTGATAACTAATTAATATGATGGCTGAATTCCACTGATTTATTTGTGATTCCCAATGAATGTCGAGAATTTCACTGCCATAAGTAACTAGTTTCCAGTTCATCTCCTTGATTTTCCAGTCGGCAGTAGCTTAACAACTGACTTTCAGTGAATGTTATTTCACTGATTGATATCACTGACTCGAGCTAAGAGTGTTCGAAACCCGAGTCTTTGTGTTAGTTCGCCCTACGCTGCACTGTTTACATCACTTTTATATTATTTAGGCTGTTCGCAGTTTTCTGAGCACTTTTGAAAGTTCTGCTTAATATCTGCTTACCAGATCGCATGTAAGCTTGCAGCATGCTTGCCAGTTTACTTAATTTTTTCTATCCAAGCAAACTTGTAATACCATGTATGATTCAAACAAAATTCAAGCCAAATGTATCACGACTGGTACATACTTACTGATGAAAATCTTGTAGACGGCTTTATTATACTTGTAGGTCGCCGAAGCAGGCTTGTGGAAAGTGTAACTAATTACGCTTGCTACAAGCTTCGCCTGTGGAGACTAGTTAGCTTGATTCAAGCTTTATTCAGACTTGGTGACTTGATTCAAGCTTGCACGCCTCTCATAAAATTTTTTATTCAAACTTGACTTAAATCGATTATGCCATTGGGTTTCTCCCCTCATTTTGTATCACACCGCCATATGAAAGATTCATATTACCATGGACCTTATCACGCCAGTCGTGTGAAAACACGACGTTTTTACGAATCAAAGTGTGCTAATTCAGTTCCAATTCGTACTATATTGTGTTTGAAATAAAAACACACGATCTTGATTTGCCATAAATGAAAACATCAAACTCTCAATACAACGCCAAGTTTTAAAGCTATTTAATTTTTTTCACTGCCAACTTAACTGCAAGTCCGCAGGCCAAAGTTTACAATGGCATATATTATGGCCTAAGTAGTTAAGGCCACTGACGTTTTCCAAAGATTGATTTCAAAAGTACTCTCTTGACAGTTAACAGCCTGTAGTAATATTTTGGACTAATTGGAGGAGAGAGAGAGAGAGAGATAGAGAGATACATTAAAACTTAAAGAATCATTTTTTTTTTGGAACGGGAGAGGACAGTGTATTTGCAAAAATACTGCTACTTTGATGAGCTGCCAGCAAAGCGAACGTAATTGCTAATATGTTGTCGCGTGTGCAATTCAGCGTGTCGTCTGAGCCGTGGACGATCAGTTCCGAGGTGCCGGCTGAACGAGAGAGAGAGAGAGAGAGAGAGAGAGAGAGAGCTCCCCGGCAATCCGGCTCCGCTCAATGTTTACGCCGTATTCGATTGGGTATTCGATTGGGTCCGCAGGATGGGACTTGGGAAAAATGAATGCCCCATTTTAGGGCACATTCCACATAAAATCGAACACCGCGTCCCCTCCACCCCGGCCAAGAACCACTTCAGAATTGAAAGTCCCGCGGCAACAGAGGGTGATTGAGGTCGAGAGTGGCCAGACTGTTCCCAGGCATCAGTAAACACACCCTCGCCAGTGAAATAAAAGCGAAGGTGTCATTCGGCCTCTCGTGAAAGGGCATTAAGCTTCTTTATTGAGCCATACGGGCGCCTAACAGCACATTTGAAATCACCTAACACAATTTACTCGTGGTTAATTGAGTGCTATTGAAACGCCCGTAACACATTACGGTTTAAACACAAAGTGGACGGATATTTACCCCAACTGTTACTAAAATGTTTATTGTTCGAGGTGATTTTTCTCTACGCGTCTTTCCACCATAAACATTAAGATAAACACACAGATACGAACTGGTGGGGCGGCTCCTTTCATGCGGGCGTATCCATTCTCTGATTGGTTGTGCGAGGCTCCGGGAACGGCCCTTGCGTCCGATTGGCCACCGCATGCTGCGAAAGGTTCTCTATTGGCTGAGCTGCCGGCTAGCGATTAAGTTGCCGGACGCTGATTGGCGGACGGCGTTCCGACATGTCGCTGGCCAGTGACGCCGGGAGTTAGCTGTTTCTCCTCTGTGCTTGTAAGTACTCTGTGGTTGAGGTCAAACACTTATTTGCTTATCTGAAGTGCACTCTATGGTTGATCTCAACTTCACTACGCCAATGCACACGTGTAAGCCTACAGAGAGAGAGGTTTGGGAGGCTCTTAACATCAAGGTCTCGAAAGCCGATGAGGGTGAAATGACGGGAGTGAGCAGCAGCGCCGGAATGAAGGGGCGGGAGAAATGGGAGATCCCCGAGAAAACCCGCCGATCAGCGGAATTGTCCGGCACGATTCCCACATGCAAAAATCAGGGAGCGACTCCGCTGGGAATCGACCTCGATTTGCCTAGCAGGGAGGCGAGTAGTCTAACCACTACACCACCGCGGCTCCAAAAACCTACTGTAAAGGCATAAATTGTTAAATTGTCACCCCCACCCCTTATAGAGCAAAGGTAGCTACTGTCCAGGAAAGGGTCGAATACGTAGGGAAGTTGCTAATTTTGTATTGCAGAAACGCTCATCATTTGTATAGGTCTATAGGAAGGCTGATATGTGGTTAAAGTTTTTATTTTATTTCATGTACGTTAAAAATTGTACGAAAATTCTAAGAAACTTACAGGGAAAAGTTTGACAGCGTAAAGTTCTAAAAATTAAGTTCGTAGTCGTTAAACATGATTATTTTGCTCATGCTGTAGTAATATTTTGCGTTGCAGTAGCACATTTATGTTGGTAACATTGCTCAGTCACCAGATCCACTACAGTGTTAACGTCTGAATGTTGGTGGAATGATACGCACAAGGGGACAGGAAGTAGGAAAACGTATTTCACAAGTGGAAGATTTGCATCGTTATTTAAATTAATAGAGTGAGACTGATGAGGTAAATAGTTTACAACTTTGTTAACGCGATAGAGGGGTTGCGGGACATCCTCACATTATTTAAATTGGAATAGTTATTTTGTAATTTATTTCACAAACGTTTGCTTTGCAAGTTAGGATATCGGACTGAAAGTGGTGAGTGTGCGNGATTGCGGGACATCCTCACATAGTTATTTTGTAATTTATTTCACAAACGTTTGCTTTGCAAGTTAGGATATCGGACTGAAAGTGGTGAGTGTGCGTGGAGCTCAAGAACATAAACGTACTGCAAAGTCCTGCTTCGCAGCAGCTTCTCTTAGCTCTACATAGACGCCGAGTGCGGGGAGGGAGGGAAGGGACTCCCCTCCTACACTATTCAGTCAAAAGAGGCGTTGCTATGCCTCGCTCTCCCTTGACAGTCGGTCAGTTTGTAATAAGTATATCTTACTGTAAGAAATGCCTTAATCTTCTTTCGAACGTCATATTTTAATGTGCTGTGTTTTGACTTCAGATTTTATTTAGTATTTCGAGTTTTTAGTAGTCTTTTATAACTTGCATTGCCTTTGCAAACAGCATTTCAACACTGGTTTCCCATAAATATTTGTAACTCGTGTTGTTTAGAAACCTTGGCCCACATGAAAATGAGTATTACATCTGTGCAACTTCACGCACCAACATACAACACATGCTAAGAGAGAAAGATATATAGAGAGAGATATATGATTAAAACGAACGTGGGTGTGGTTAAAGAAAGTAGAAAGTTTGAGATTCAACCCCCCCCCAGCCCCCCCCCCCCCCCNTTGTAGTGAGATAATGCTGCCCAAAGAGAGCCCCGTGTATTTTGCAAAGTAATTGTGTTGCGAGGTAGACTTCAAACACTCGTTATTTTCTCCTACTACTGTGATTGGATGGCAGTTATTTATACATGCTCCGTTTAATTGCGAGCCAGTAATAAGCAGGAGACTGTGGTGTGAGTGAGCTTTGAACACTGAAGTACAAAACCTTCACTTGATCACAGCAACAAATAAGTAGATGACAGTGTCACAGGTGTATAGCGAACATTCTCCACTATACAAAACCCGACGTCCTACCAACTGCGATCTCGACATATATGAAATAGTTTCATTGTAAGTATTGAATACTACATGATGACAAGCTGTAGGTTTCTTTCGCTACGTGGCAATACTTATGCTATATATGTACGCGTTAGACATAACAAAATACTTCAGATTCCTGCAGATCCCTTCACAACCTTGCTACAAACTTTCCACCAATAAGATAATATGGTCTCCACGAAAGTTCCTTAGGGACATGTTGCGCGACGAGAACACTGCGTGCCAGTTCAGAGCGGCGATGTCGCACTTGATGCGCGTGGCAGAGTCGCCCTTATCGCGCCCCAGACACGGAAAGCAGCTCCAGGTTGGCGGGAGACTTGAGCGTGTTGCCGGCTAGTGCTGAGCGCCTCCGCTAGATGTCTCGCTGTCCGCGCTCAGGGCCGATGACGTGTCCCGACCCTCGCCAGTCTTTCATTAGCTCGCCCTAAGACCCTCTCGTGGGCTCTTGATGAAGTCGGGGGCAGCGTGCGAGGGGTCGGGAGAAGTCGAGATGCGGCCAGCACAAACAATCTGCGACTTATCTCACCCCAGCATCTCTAGCTTCTGGACCACACTTCCTCCTTCCTACGCCCGGCGTTGTTGCGCCGCCTCTCCGCTTCCAAGGTTCATGCATTACACACGGGTAACGGGTTGTTGAAGCGGCCTTGCTTCTAAACACGTTTCCCAATCTGGTCAAATTGTTCAGTCTGGTAAGCAATGATCAGAGTTAGTAAATTTTCGTGAAAATATACGAGTACACGGCAGACTTACAGCAGTTTGCAGGCACCTCACAGCAGTTTGTCTGTTGCCATTGGTCGCTGTCTGCTTGAGAAGACGTTTCATATTAGTCCGGGCCACTCAGAATTCGGCAACATCGACACGACTCCTGCGTGATTCGTGTGCAGAAAGCTAACACGTATCAAAAAGTAATTAATCTAATCAAGATATGCAAGCGTCCCTTACAGTGTCTTGAAATAGTTTCGCGACATTTCATTACCCCTAGCAATGATACAAGAACTGGTTGCTGTGTGTACGGTTGTGTTATGGATCTGGAAAGAAGCCCTCCTCCAAAGAATACCAGCTCGCCGAACTCAGTTCAGATTACGTGCAAGCAGGGAGCATGACATGTTGTACAGGTGGTTGTTTCTGATCCATTCACACCCGGTGTACACAACTGTCTACATTACGCATGTGTAGGTTATTTTTGGTCAGTACTGTACACCGCGAAGCTCAGTGACCAATGATTCGCAAACCGCGTTACTCGTCTAGGTCGTAATTGGTTCGTATTACTGTAGCTGAACGTATAGCCTACACTGACTGTGGCAACGAAACAAGTGTTGTGTCGATTTAAGTACAGCACCCATCGTGATGTTTTTTGTTTGCAACACCTGAAATCGTAAATTTAAATGGGTCTGAAAGGGCTAAATTAGACCGACGAATTTCGGCTACGGGTTTATCACGAAAAAAGCAGAAAACATATTCACGACCTATCGTCTTAAGTGACTCATAACGACGGCACACTCCGTTGAAGTTGGACCTGGAGTACTAGATGATGACAACTACCAGAGATGAACAACTGAGTGTGTGGATATTGTGTAAAGATAATTGTGACATGCGGGTTAGTAATCCATATTTTAAATCTCAAGTTTGCTGAAGTGTCGTAGAAATTAAGATGGGAATAATAGTATTAACCATGGTTATTTCCACTAAATAATTTGATGGAAGCGACAGAGAGATGTTGTGGTGACTAAGAGATCTTTGTTCATTAGGGTCTACTTATTATCCAGACACCGAATGTTCTATCTCAAAAATTTTCTCCGGTGTTTGTAATAAACAATTTTTTCAGGCCCAACTTCTCAGATGTATCGCACTTAGTATCCTCTTAAAACCATAATTATCCATATTTATGTGTTTTCCTGTTTTCGTGATTAAACAGCAGCCACAGTTGGTTGGTATAATAAGATGCAGTCTGCTCTATATATATATATGCGATTTGACTGACAAACTTCGTGACGTGAAAACTCTTACTTATAATCAATTGGGGAAATATAAAGGACACTTTATCCCCTTAAAATTTGAGATTAGAAAATAAATTTTTGCAAAATATCAGAAACGAAGTACAATAAATTACAACCCTCCAAACATTGTTTTATGTTATCGGGATCTTCAACCCGAGAGTAAAATTTCATTAATTCCCTCTACCGTAATGAAACTAACAGAGGTTACCACCTGCTTATTGTAGACAACTTTTTACCGTCAGGATTTACGAACGTTTGATGCTGGTTTATTGAACATTCTGGCCTAACCAATAAAGTTTTCTTGTTATTGCAACTGCCCAGGACTCACAGTTAACCCGTAAAGCGCACACAAAGCTTAGGCCGCAGTGATACAGCGCCTTGCACGTAGGCAATACTACCTACTGCGTCAGTTGTATGCTGCTGTGATCACTGCGCTGACGATGGTGGCGGTGTAAACGCCATGCACCACACGTTAATAAGCTAACAGTACTGAAGTTGCCTTGTTTTGCTTCTGGCGATATTCAGTGTTGTGATTCCCCGGATGAACAATCGTCGATGTTGCGTACGCGCCACAGAAACTTTATCGCTGCCGCAGAAAGTTTTACGTGCGTTTAACACGAAAACGGCGAGCCCTGGGCAATTTCAACAAGAGGATCATTTTTGTTAGTTGGGTCATAATACTGAATAAACCAGCATAAAACATTAATAATTCCTGACAGTAAGAAAGTTGCCGGCAAAAAGGTGGCCACCCCTGTTATTTTAATTATGGTGGGGGGTGTTCATGATAATTTTGTGTTTAAGTTTAATATTCCGATAACATAAAACAAAATTAAGATAATTATAATTAATTTCACTTCGTTTCCTATGTTAAAAAAAATACAGTATAAATGTCGATTTTTAAAGGTTTGTATGTCCCTAACGTGAAGTGCGACTCTATCAGGACACATTCCAGTAGCAACTCAGTGGATTGGCGGGAACCAATACAGATACAGGCTGCTTGTGGCTAAGCAGTTTTGTGAGGCCTGCATAGAATACGCTTCTCTGCACATTGCATGTCGAACAAGTGAAACTGTGCAATTTTCAGCAACGCAAATATGTTACAAGTACGCCAATTCATATTGGAGGCTGGGTACAGCGCATTGCCAGTGCGGCCTCCCTTACGCACATTCACAAAGCTTTCGAGAGCATCAACACTATTTCTTAACACTAGGCTTATTGGCAATACGTTTTGCACAGATCTCATACTGTGAATTCATTTTACCTTTTGTGTATAATAATATACACAGATGTTACCACAAAGTTAAACAAATTAGTCAGGAAAACTTTTTGGGTGTTTATTTTGGTCTTTATCTTGTCCACTTTTTGCTGGAATGGAATTTAATCAGTCTAAATTGACTGATACGTGACTGAAATATTGATTTTAATAAGTTTTTAAATTAAATAGTGAAGACAAGTGTACTGTCCTCGATCATTATCAAGTATTAAAAATAAATACTTGTGTAATTTTGAATAACAAATGGGAACAAGTATAATTAAAATTTGGTACGTTAATACATTTTTAAAGTTTATTATAAATCTTTTATATTCAAATGGCGACTCAAATTATTACTCGGACCCCCTCAGTCTGTGAGATGGCTTCCGGGTTGTCCACGCAGCTTTTACAAATTTCCTGACTTGAAATTAAAAACAATTTTTATAGGCAGTTCACGGCAAAGTGAGCACTTTTGAGGCCCTAGTTTATTTTCTCCTATCAGACATTTTTAATCCTTCCACCACCTTTTAAAATAAATGTTGCCTTTAAAGTAATAAACACAGTGTATATATGTATTTTACTTGACTCGAAAGTTAACTCCTGAGGCCATGAAATATATTTATTGATTATTATTCCAAATAAGAGAGTTTCAAACAGCGCTCACTTTACCGTGAATCGCCTACATCCGTCATTACCGCACTGCAAATGAGGGAGACGGCAGACTGCGTCAGTGTACATCAAAGCCACAGAGTAACTGAGTATACAGAGGCGAAGTAGCCGCTTATAACGTGGACTGCAGTCGCACGAGCCAGAGAAAGGGCGTTACTGTCCAGCGACACGTCGGGACGCCGTTCACCAATCAGAGCCTGGTAACGCACTCGCCGGCCGGCAGCCCAGCCAATAGGGTATCTTTCGCAGAAAGCCGGTATCCAATCGGGCACAACGCCCGTTGCGAGGGCTTCGCGCAGCCAATCAGCGAACGAGGATGCGCACATAGAAGGAACCGCCCCGCTAGTTCGTTTGAGTGTGTTTATCTGGCGCGTGTTAACGACGTCGGAGGGCGTGGCACACCGAAAGTCGCCATCTTCTTCAACTGGACACCAAAGTTTCCTCTCGCGAGCTATCTTGGAGCCTCTTCTCATATTTCTCCCTCGTTCCCTATCCGTATTCAAGGTTTTCACTCAGTGAGTAGTTTTCCGTAATGTTAATAGTTTTCAAAACACAAGCACTTTTCAACGAATAAAACCTTTTTACCGATTTGAATGCAACTAATTGCATTGACATTTCGTTAGAGTAAGTATACAGACATCTGAAAGCACTTGTTAACATAAGTGGTGTTCTAACCTCAAACCCCATCCACTTCGTTTATGATATTCCTATTGTCAGAGAAGCAGTTCAATGTTGGGACACGGAGAATGGCTGCTGAGTACCTTGGACGCGCTCTCTACGTCATTTTCCTTCTGTGAGATCTCAACGCAAAACACAATAAAAGTAATAAACTTGTACTGAGTCTTTCCACCACGGAGAAAGTGAGCACTAAACTAGAAATACATATGTGCTTAGAAAGCGAACCGTAATACAAACCTACTTGTTTACAAAAACGTAGTCATTACTAACAAACGAATTCAAAATGTTGTATTTTTTTTATTAAAACAAATAAATTGAAATTTTTAAATTTATTTAAAGTAATTAATAAAGAGACCCATAAACATTTAACTGGTATTAATATTAAAGATGGCCCACAAGAGAAGCAAGCAACACTCACATGAAGATAGTCAACACAGCTAAAAATGGTTGTACCAGTATAGAGTTGGTTTAAGTAGACTGTTTAATAGCTTACCAGGTAACATTAAATAAATTAATATTGAGAAGGCATTTATTATAATGAAGAACCTACACATGTCTGCAAATAGTAAACCAATCAGGCTGGCCTTTCAAATACCACAAACTTTCCATCTAATCTCTACAATGACTATTATACTAAATTGTGAATATCTACAAAAATTCCATATATGCTCTCTGTAGTACGTATATCTGTACATTGCTAATATGTGAACATCCACGAATTCACTACCTGTACTTATACTAATTGTGTCTTGCCGCTGTGTGTCTTATTAATCTTAGTATTCCTGGAAAATCTCCACATTAAACCTCTCTGTATTCTGCACTAACTCTGTGTGATGTATGTGCAATAAATATTAATGTAATAAAAACTTCTACTTTTTTCTGTATAGTCTCTTATTAAATCTATTACATTTATTAACATAACGGAGAATTACTCACTAAGTAAAAGCATTGAATCACAAAATAATCTCCTTCAAACACCAAGAAGTATTTTTATAAAAAAATTGATGTCATGTACTAATTACACTGTATGTGGAATCTGAGTTAAGGCAGCATTATCTGCATGTCTTCCCGTGACTCAACATAATATTACTAAGCACGCAACATGTNGCCTCAGCATAATATTACTAAGCACGCAACATGTCATTTTTTATTTCATTTTAATACGAAAATAAAACATTTGTGTACGTGGTACCAGACATCAATAATATTATGATGGTATAGTTAAGGAAATAGGTAGTTCCTGTATACAAGAAAGGAACAAAAAAGTTCTCTTTGGACATTAAAAAAAGGCAAACTGACNGACTCAACATAATATTACTAAGCACGCAACATGTCATTTTTTATTTTATTTTAATACGAAAATAAAACATTTGTGTACGTGGTACCAGACATCAATAATATTATGAAGGAAATAGGTAGTTCCTGTATACAAGAAAGGAACAAAAAAGTTCTCTTTGGACATTAAAAAAAGGCAAACTGACAGACGTATTTAAAATACTTGTTTAAAAGAGGATAAAGTAATCTGCGTTTTCCTTCAAAACTGGAAACCGAGTTTTATACATACACATCTTCCCTCCCCCTCCAAATATTTTTGGTAATTGGAGACGAGGAGATCCCTGCTATAGCAGCGAAGGTTATTAATTTTACCATAAATAGGAGTGTTTCCGCCTGCCTCATATTCGCAGCTGTGTTCAGTAGCTTTTCACACGTCGTGAATTTATTAAAAAGGCGAATTAATTTCCAAGGTGCTCGCGATTGTCTGGATTTTTTTTTCACGTGTGTTACTTCATGAATACCTAAGTGATCAAATTTTTGTTTTAATAGTGTCTCTCTTTTTTTCTCGTTTGCCTGAGGCAGTTTAGTTCGATTTCGTTTAACCTGATAACTTTTTCTCTGTTGCACGTATTAATCAATATTTCGCTTGGGTGAATTTCTGTTATGCGTTATATTTAGAGCAAAAAGAAAATGTGCGTTTTAGTGTGGCAAGAGTGATTAGCTACGAAAAAAAAAAGTACACTGACGGAGTAAAAAATTACAACACGCTCAAAAATTACGTCAGTTTAAACATAGGTGTATTATGTAAGTGTTCTAATGCAAATTTTTCTTCTTCTTTTATTGGCCAATACCCTGTCCATATTTCCTCTTTCCGTTGGTCTCCCGGACTCTACTGTGTGCTTTAATTTTAGTTGTAGTCTGTTACGTTATTACTGTCACTTGTAACAGTTGTAATTTTTAAATTTTTTTTCAAGATCTTCGGCTATTACATATATGGAAGTCACGGGTTCAATTCCCAGTTTGGCCAGCCACATTGGTTTTCCGCAACCACTCCAGGAGAAGCTGGGGCGGTTCCTTCATATCGGCCACTGCCAGTTCCTTCTGGGTTCCATCTCCTCTGAGCAACTTGCTCTGGGTCATATGACCACGTCGTCTACAAGACGCTAAGCCCAATTCGCGTACCTACCTATAGACTGTTCACAGTAAGGTGAGCACTTTTTAAAGCCATGCTTCAAAGTTCCTTTCAGCTTATTTGTATTCATTCTCCAGTTGCTAATGTGAACATTATCACGTGGCTAATAAACGCAGGGTATATATTTTATAGCTCTTAAAAGCTAACGTCTGAGGCCACAATAAAATACAATAATACAATTTTTGTTTATTACGTAAGTGCTCACTTCACCGTGAATTGCATATAGGCACTTACATGCATCGATCGTTACTAGTGGTGTGACGTCACGATACTCGACCACGCCTAGCGTTCCGTGGTCAACAATATCTTAAGAATCTATGAATATGCGTTCTTCAAGCGCAAGCTATGTGTGACCTTTGACCCCGCACTTGTGAAGCGCACACCGACACTACTCGACTCTGCCACCCCGGACCTGCGCTAGGCGCCCGCCAAGGCTGGCGTTCTGTCGGGATGCTGGATATACAGAGTGATTCTAAAATCATGGGACAAACTTTGAGGGGTGGTAGAGCTCACTAAAACAAAACAATTATTGTATAGGAATATATGGGCGGAAGTGACGCGTTGAGGCACAAACTCAAACATAACACATGACATGCAAAACATTGTTTATTTACAACGTCGCCGCTAAATGCCTTTTTATCGAGTCTCGATTTGTTCCTAAGGGGGCATTTGAAAGCACTCATTTACGAGACTCCAGTTTCTTCTATTGAAGACCTCGTCGCTCGACTATCCTGTGCGGCTGCACGCGTGCGTGAAATACCCGGCGTATTTGAATCTGTTCGCCAATCACTCCACCGACGCTACCAAGCTTGCATTACTGTCGGTGGTAGCAATTGTGAGCAATTATTATAAACATTGCTGTGAAAAGGCATTTAGCGGCATTTAGTTTGTCCCATTATTTTATAATCACCCTGTATATCGGAGAGTGGGTTAGGAGACAAGCTGCGCAGAACAAAACTTCGTCGGCTGTTCAGACGCGCTGTTCAGACGCGCTGTTCAGACGCGCACAACGCCAGCGCACGCGAACATGGAAATTAAGGTTTCACTTTTTCCCTCCGTTTAAGAGGGAGGGAAAAACGCGTGGTGGCATCTTCGTGGCTATCTGTTGTCTGTGATGAGTATATGGATTTCCTGGCATTGTAATGCCGCAAAAAGCATTGCAGTACACTGAAAAAATATTTTATTGGATGGAGGCTGCGAAGTGTTTTGTTGGCATTCACCCTGCAAAAGTTTTGCGTGGTGGACACAAACTTTTCGTAGTCACCACAAAATAACACTTTAGTGGTCATAAAAGTTTAATAGTTACAACTATAAAATGTAGTGTTCATCAGAACAAAACATTTGCAGGATGAATACCAGCAAAACACTTTGTGAACGCAACAACATAATTTTATTCAGTGCAGTAACGTGTAAATAACACTACAATGCACTTATCCACGGCCTTCTTTAGTGGAAGGCCGGAGAGTTAAACTTGGCAACGTCGCCGAGGTGGCAGGCCGGCGCGGCGGTGCACGATCACCAAGTGTGCGTCATTTATCTCGCCCATGCACTAAAACTAACTGAGATATTGTAACCTAAGTCGCTTCACTATAAGTCACAAGTTATTGGCGTGTATAAATCGTAGAGTGTTCTTTCGGCTATGCTTACGTTAAGTGTAAATCACGTATATATTTCTTGTCTGTTCTACAAAAACGCAATATTTTCATTTGCTTCAAAGGGTTTTAATTATGTCTGAGAAGATTGATTACTTCGTGGCAATTATAACCATGGGTAAATAACACCTTAATTATTTCGTTAACTTTACGTAAGTACATATTATCGGCATAAAATAAGATACTTATTAAAATGTATATTTTGTTAAGAAATCATCTCTTGTCGACATAGTACAATGATCAAGTTGCAGTTTTTTACATTACAAGAATAGTTTTAATATGAGTAATTTTCTGTTTTGCCAATACATGTTACGTAAGAGATTCTTAACTTATATTATACAAACGGTATATTGTGATTCCGTTTAGATTATACGGTTTTGTTGTTGATTGCTTAAATCTTTCTAAATAGGCTAAAAAAATGCTGACATTATTTATTTACGTTAATTCTGCAGTTACAAGTAAATTAAATTAATTGTACTTCAACCGAATAACATGTTACGATACACAGTATTGTAAGCAAAATATTACATTATAACAGAAATAAATGCAACCAGTATACCGCAATACGTACATGTTTTTTACGATTTTACGAAGTGTTGTTATGTTATTTTTTTTAACACGGAGTTAACTTCCTCTTGTTTTCTGGAACTTAACTTTTCCATGACAAATGATACTTTCGGTGCCTGGAATAATTGTTCAGAATTGTATCGCCCTAAGTTGAGAATATGATCAAACTTCCAATTTCCACAGTGACACACGCAATCTACAAAATTATGCGAGTTCTGTATCACGCAGAACATACTGTTTGGCTAAATCCACAACAAAATCATTTCGGTGTTTATTTTCGAGGAACGTTTTTTTTCCCGTGCTTTTCAGAAACTAAGAGTTTCATTTCTGTGTAAGTAATCACTTTAACACCTTCAAGCAGCTGAAGTAATGCTTTATCCGCCTCTGCTAAGTTCGTTAACATTTGTATCGTCAGTAAAATTATGAATTAAAAGTTCAGTACAATAACCACAACTGATAAGAATACCTAATTGGTGAGAACACGAAAATAAAGGTTCTTCTTGACATGACCCAGTTCGACATCGAGGAAGTCTTGTTAAGTTTTCAGTTGTGTCATTTGAGGAACAAGATATCTGCTGGTATCAGAATAGCATGCATCTTTGAACACATCAAAATTAAATGTTACCTGTCCGCATCAGGAAGATCGTAGCCCCAAGAGACTTCTAACGCGAAGTTGTTTCTCTGACTCAGTTAACTGCGGCACTGAAATTTTATAGGGCTGCGGTGGAGCAGCGGCTAGAACGCTCGCCTCCCACCATAGCCGACCGGGTTCGATTCCCGGTGGGGTCACTCCCGGATTTTTGCATGTTGGGATCGTGCCGGACGATGCCGCTGGTCGGCGGGTTTTCTCGGGAATCTCCCCTTTACCCGCCCTTGCCTTCCGGCACTGCTCCACTCTCACCTCGCTTCACTCTCATTGGCTGTCAAGACCCTGATGTTCAGAGTCGTCCAAACACCTCCAATCCACTCCACGGAAATGTTACAGTTAGCTCCTCATAGCTGGCGGCATTGGCTTAGTCAGGCACACAGATTGTCGGTTTGTAACTTTCCTGGAAGAATGTACACAATCCCTGAATCAGGAAATGAATACCGAATGAACTCCATCAGAGCTACTGTGCTGTGGTGAACAGATTTTAGTGTATCCGTAGTAATAATCTGACTCCAAAGACAGTGATTTCCAATTTTCTGAAGCCAAAATGCTAATTGCTGCAAAAATATAATTCTTACGTCAGTCACATTTGTAAAGGGGCGAAATAAATGGCTTACCTTCGGAATATTCATGAAAGAGCTTTTCATGTTTACAGTGTTCCACCACTGTTTTATTATGCCAATAAACTCAGTTGGTCTCTCAGAAACACTTTTTCTAGTTTTTAACGCAGCGAAATTTTACAATGCAAAAATGTTTTGAAATTGCTGAACATTTTGCTTTTCAATGCTAGTAGGACATCCTGTTTTAAAATTTAGTCGTGGTGCTGTTTTCGCTAAATAATTGCATTTTATTTATACCTGCGGGCCAATTACATCTTTAAACTTTGCTTGAAGGAGTGGTTTTCCTCTGCCTGCATTAAAGGGAGGAAACGAAATAGTTTTTGCAGGATTTTGAAATAATGCTAGTTGTTTATTATTTTTTAAATTATGAACACTGTCTTAAGTAAAGACCATTTTGTAACCTGAAAAATGAATAAAAATGTTTTCTTGGAAAATCTGCTGTGGAAATACTAAGCATGTCGTATTTGTTGCGTTGTTGTCAGTAATAACGGCTACTACAGCCAAGCGACATGCTTCTGCCATGTTCAAGACGTTTTATCGTTATGTTACGTGTCTGGTGGATTCTTCGCTGCCGAAAACTGACGATACCGCGCAGGCGACAGCGGTAACGTCGTTATCTGCCACGCCAGTTAGTTTTCCACATTTGCAACTTCTACCAGCACTGAGATACATTCATACTTCTACGACATATCTAGACCTAAACTATCGTCGTTAGACGGTGGTTGTTTTCACTTCCCTCGTTAGGATGCCGCAACTCTACGCGATGAGTTATTTGTTGCAGGTACATAGGGTGTGGGAGAAACTACTAGTTATCTATCTGAACCGACAGCGTTGCATCACGAGCATGGCCTGTTGTCTATGAGAAATGCACCAACTACTCTGCTTGCAGAATATTTCTTTTTTTTTATTGCAAAGCTCTAGTTGTTCTTGCAGAAATTCTAACTTCGCTGTAGTTGTGTCACATGAACTAAAATGAAAAACTCCTCGTAATGAAGTAAAATATTTGTTTACATTCTCAATGAAAGTCTGTACTGAAGGAATACTTGCACAAAATGTTTTCAAGATGAGACGACCTTTAAATCCTTATGCAAA
>NQII01003391.1:322171-347907 GCA_002778355.1 Clitarchus hookeri | reverse complement strand
TGGCAGCTGTGTCGGCAGTATCTCGTCCAGGGGGTTACATTGTTTCCTTCGCCGAGGGCTTATATCAGCTAATTTTCGGGACTTTCCCTCTTTCCTTCGGCTGCGGTACACCCCCGAAAGTTTTTATACGTCGGGACTTCCCTGGGGGTTAATTCTCAGGGTGTGAATACAGCGCAATTCCTATCCTCTGTACCTGCCACGCGTCAGTTGGTTGCATGTAAGAGACAGGTAGCGGTTTATAGTAGCCATAATTTCAACATTCCTTAACGAATACAGATCAACACCTCCCAATGCATTAGAAATGCTGTTAATCATGTGCCGTATACCATTTCTGATGATTTGAGTTGTTACATGCACTACACCCTTTTCCTTGGCAATCGTTTCCCTGAACCTCAAATATGAATTACGTTGTAATGTATAAATGTCCTGGTTTTGCACTGGGATTCAAACCTCTGATGACAATGCATACAGTCCCGGTAGATAAGGTGAATACGATTGCAATTAAAAATTTGTAATAGAATCTTTATAGCTGATCGGTTCTTCAATGCTAAGTATTTCGACATCCATTTTTGCTGATTTTGAAGAACTTTTGAGGAAGTGCTTCAAAATATGGACTTTTGAGGAAGTGTACATTTGTGTATGTTAACAAATTGACTGCTCACAGAGTACTGACATTTGACTTGTTGCCTCTGCCAGTTTTTATAATATTTTCCCTCTTAAAATTCAGTCCCATTTTTCTTCAAACGTAAATGTAATGTTATTTCTTAATCACAGAAATTATTAACCTGTTTTCTTGGTAGACTACTCGAACAACAATTTATTGCACACATTTAGATATAACTGGGGCATAAATTAGTGTTTAAGGATCCTCGACAAGCTTTAATCCTGCAGATACAACAGCGGTAAACTCATATAGTGTGTAGCTTGGCTGATCATTCACAGGCAAAATATTTGATGGCAGGGATGATTCATGCACTTCACCTACCTCATACATTTTATTTTTGAAACCTAGCATGGAAGCTAGTGTATCACGTTTTGTGAACTCCATGTTTGCATTAGTAAGCATTTCACTCTTCAAAGTATTTGGGGTTTCCTCGAAGAAGCAATGTTACATCAAGATGTAGCGAGCGTTTCAGGAATGTGGCATGTAGCAAAGTCTTCTATCTCATAGGAGCCGATTGGTAAACACACTTCACCTGAGGCTCCATTGTTCGCTCAAACATAATGGAACGTACAGTTGGGGAAGTCTACATTTGGGACTAAAAAATACGTCTGGAAATCTATTAGTGCAAGAAACCAGAATCAGACTAATTTAAGTGCAGGGAGAAACTTGGAACGAAGCTCTGAGCTCTTGCCCGACAAGACCAGAGTTATAGACATGACTGACGCAAGGACGCTATCTGCATGCCTTAAAAATAAATCACAAAAAACGCTTAAGAAGCGAATGCACAAGTGTCAACATTTCCACTCTCTTGGCATTTGCTTGGAATTGTAATTATATCTCAGTTACACACCACGCAAATTCTCTCAATTNAAAAGTGAATTGAAGCAGGAACAAGAAAAATTATTCTCGCATACATTGCAAGTGTGCTTAATGTTTGTGTACTACACTTTTGATTTTTTTCAGCGATTGACAATTATAATTAGTTTACAGGTCGTAAATTTGTATGCTAGCACTGCACTAAATACTGAGAAATATATTTTGTTCTGGACCTGCAACGAACACTACCCCATCCGTCTCAGCAGACAAATGGGTGAGTATGCTGCTTATTTTTTCATATTCTGTGTAGTCATCTTGCCACGTAAGTCCACGATAGTGATTTTTCAACCACCTATTCGTGGCTTTACTCTTGTCGAGCAGCTGCCAAGCAAACGGTGGTAAGACTTCGCAGGAACTTGCGCTTCCATTCGTATATGCAATACATATTTCTTTGATGACTAATCCGAGAGGAGATTTGAACCCCTGCACATTAGAGAGCATGTAAATGGGCGATGTGTGACAATGGATTATCACACTCACATTAGTATTTTAACGATTTTGTCTTCGACATTGTATGTGACCAGGCGATCGTGAATTATTAAAACTTGTGCGCATGTGTTTTAGGGAAAATTCTCTGCTGACACCACTTCAATACGACGGGCAAACACTCCTGTGTTCACTCTGTCGTCTTGTTTGCTCATATCGTAAACTAGTAAAGGTACGGTGATCATATATTCACTCGGTACTAGCACTGGGGATGGTGTTTGTCCATAGTAGCGTGTATGGAAATATGCAAACATTTAATACATCATGTAACTCCCATTCCTAACATCTACATTTAAATCTCCATAAGGACATTTTTTAGAGTTGAGAAATATTTTATCATTATTTATTTTCATGCGGTCGTATTTCGACGGATCTACACTGACTACATTTTGTTTTCCCGTCTGAAATGCAACTATGATGTAGCGAGTCATCTCGCTTACAAAACTAGACTTTACTTTCCAATTTACACTGACGCGGCACAGCCCACTCGGGTAGGTTTTCAAACTCCATGCTCGGAAAGCGATATCGACGTTTCGTCCCTTCTCGACGTATTTCAAACACTTTACATGCTCAGATATTTTTAATTGTTCATGAGGTAGAAACCATTCGGTGGATTATATCGACAGTGTCGTAGCTTCTGGTCCAACAGCAACATCCTGGATCGCATTCGTTTGCGTGTTGGCTAAGAGAATAACAAATTCTCGTTTGGAATTCATAATTACATGTCTATAATCCTCTGCGAAACCTAACAGCATGGTTAGTGGAGTACATACTTCTAATTTAGATTATAGTCTGCTTCGACTCCCCAGCCAGTCATTTTCGCACAGGTAGTTGGTTGCATGCAAGAGACAGGTAGTGGTTTATAGTAGCCATAATTTCAACATCCCTTAACGAACACAATTCAACACCTCCCAATTCATTAGAAATTCTGTTAATCATGTGCATTATAATACTCCTTATGATTTGAGTTGTTACAGGCACTACACCATCTTCCTTGGTAATAGTTTCCCTGAACCTCAAATATGTATTACTTTTTAATGTATAAATGTCCTGGTTTTGCACTGAGATTCAAACCGCTGATGACAATGCATATGGTCCCGGTAGATACGGTGAATACGATTGCAATTAAGATTTTGTAATAGAATCTTTATAGCTGATCGGCTCTTCAATGCTAAGTATTTCGAAATCCATTTTTGCAGATTTTGAAGAACTGTTGAGAAAGTGCTTCAAAATCTGGACTTTTGAGAAAGTGTACATTTATGTGTGTTAACACACTGACTGCTCGCCGCGTACTGACCTTTGACTTGTTGCCTCTGCCAGTTTTTATAATATTTTCCCTCTTCAAATTCGGCCCATTTTTCTTCAAACGTAAACGTAAAGTTATTTCTTCATCACAGAAATTATTAACCTGTTTCCTCGGTCGACTACTCGAACAACAATTTATTGCAAACTCTTAGCTATAACTGGGGCATAAATTAGTGTTTTAGGCTCCTCGACGAGCTTGAATCCTGCAGATACAACAGCGGAAAACTCGTGTAGTGTGTGGCTTGGCTGATCATTCACAGACAAAATATTTGCTGGCAGGGATGATTCATGCACTTCACCTGCCTCATACATTTTATTTTCGAAACTTAGCTTGGATGCTAGTGTATCGCGTTTTGTGAAATCAATGTTTGCACTACAAAAAATTTCACTCTTAAAAGTATTGGGGTTTCCTCGAAGAAGCAATGTTACATCAAGATGTAGCGAGCGTTTCAGGAATGTAGCATGTAGCAAAGTCTTCTATCTCGTAGGAGCCGATTGGTAAACACACTTCACCTGAGGATCCATTGTTCGCTCAAACATAATGGAACGTACAGTTGGGGAAGTCTACATTTGGGACTAAAAAATACGTCTGAAAATCTATTAGTGCGAGAGACCAGAATCAGACTAATTTAAGTGCAGGGAAAAACATGGAACGAATCTCTGAGCTCTTGCTCGACAAGACCAAAGTTATAAACATGACTGACGCGAGGACGCTATCTGCATGCCTTTAAAACAAATCACATAACACGCTTAAGAAGCGAATGCACAAGTGTCCACATTTCCACTCTCTTGGCATTTGCTTGGAATTGTAATTATATCTCAGTTACACACCACGCAAATTCTCTCAATTCAGGCGGTGGACATACGTTTTCAAAGTTATCGAAATACTCATCTCTGTTTCCACTTATTTAGTATATAACCCAGTGCGTGCATGGACCTCCAATATTATCTTAATTTACGACTGCCGACTCATTATGTTTAGGTTTCCGTGGCAGTCCATCATGAATGTACACCCCGCGGAAATTTGGTATTCTTAACTAGCATGCAAATTTTTTTATGTATATATTCGTAAGGAGGCGTTTAGGCAATGACTAAGATCTCATTTTTGTCACTTTCGCTCGACCTTTCCTTTTTTCTTCTTTGGCATCCACCGACTATCGCGTATGGTCTCAAATACAGACATTGGCCATTTCTTTACCCTTTACGAGTGACTACAGCTTTCAGTTGAGTCGAATTGCTTCGGCCAGCTGCTTACCTTGTTTTTTGCAACTGTTCACTCCCCTGGCTATACTGCTAGCACCTCCGATACACCTCCAAGAGCACCCAGTGCAGGCAGAACAAAAGGTAGAAAACCTCCTTTTTTCTTTCTTCCATTAGCGGATTTTTTCCGAGTCCTATTACTTTTCTTCTAGTTGAATTACATGCCCATGCATCACTTGACTTTGTTTTTCTTTATTTTGGAAACATCCCAAGCAGCTAGAAGTTAACCAAACACAGACTCAGGTGATTTTGCAATCTTTTTGGCTTTGTTCGCGAGAACAGTCTCAGCAGCATGTCTGCCGCTCAAGTTGGTACTGCTCGCATAAGCAATATCGTGGTCCTTATATGCCTTGTTCAAAGCATTAAAACCTCTTTCATTATGTACAAGCATTTTTGTAAGCTTCGTACCTGGCCTGCAGTACTTATAACCGGTAATGTGCAGCTCGAATGTAAGTTTGTTTACAGGCGAATTCACAAGTCCATGTCTAATTTTGGTCTTTCTGCTATGAGGCATTACAACAGATTGACTATCATTACACTAGACAGCTACTTTAAACATTTATTGCTGTGTCCGACCATTTCCCCAGACTTTGTGATAGCCTCTCCCTTCTCCCGCCTTTAATATGGTCACTGTTTAAGTACCAACTTTTTGTATGTTTTCTATATCAGGCGAATTGAGATTATCAAGCAGGACACTAGTCTATGAGTGGATATCATCGCCGAGGATGAAGGATACTTCCCACGAATCACATCATGGCCCTCTGTGGCCAAATAGTATACACTGTCTTATTTGTGGACCATCTAATTATGGCAAAATATGAGTGCTTCTGAGTTTACTAGAAGAGACCAATGGTCTTTAGTTCGAGAATATGTACCTATACTCGAAATCGCTTCAACAACCAATGTACAAGCAGTTTACTCGGATTCTAGAAGCTGTCGATGGTCTACAGTATATTCCATGCAGCAATAATGACGACGTGATTCCTCCTGATAAGGATAAACCAAACTCTGTGTTTGTTTTCGATGATGTGGCATGGGAGAAGCAGACTTGTATGCAGGAATATTTCAGCATGGGCAGGCATGCATTGGTAGATTGTTTTTACCTGTCACTTTTTCTCGCATACCGAAACAGTTACTTCGCGATAATGCAAATGTGCTAGTTTTGTTTCCGAAGGGCAAAATTAATTTACGCCATGCATGTTGCGACCATGTAAATACAGACATGATGTTCGATAGTTTAAAGATGTTTGTGCTTGTTGTTAGAGTAGCCCATATGGATTACTTGTGGCAGTAAAAGACTTTCCTCTACTTAAAGGAAGGTGCAGTAGAGGTTGTGATCAGTTCATAAACATTCACAACCAAAATATGGCACATACCATACCTAAATTCTGACATAATGATCTGAAACCCCGTGGTGATAGCTGCCTGGTGCAGATTGAAAATGGTCACTGCAGTATTGGAGGGAAGCGACTTAAAAATGTGGGTGAATCGAAACGTGGTGATGCTATTAATATGTTGTATGTTTAATCAGTTAATTCAGAAAATTTAAGGGCATTGGCAATAATGAGAACATCTGATAAAACAGAGGCTCAACTACGTACATTGAGTGAAGGTTAAGCAAACCCTCAATGTTAGATACAAAAATTAATGCTGTAGAAGAAAGAATAACCGGTAAGATTTCTACTGCTTTGTAATGAATTACGATGAGAAAGTATGGAAACACTGTAGTCATATCCGAGATTCTATTATACAGTGCATAACAAAATTAGAGGACAATATCAAGGACATCAAGCCGACGTCCATACGACCAGCTGCTACTACTACATCTTGTGCACCTCGGGCTAAGCAGCATTTCATACAAAACCGAAGACTGCACCTAAATAGTAAAATGATATATAAACTGTTTCCATTACTGTTTTATATAAAATTTAGTACAATAGGAGACACTGCTGATGAATGACACTTTACACCATGTTATCGAAAATGTGAATGGAAAATATTTGTTGGTTAAGCGAGCAATTTTGGAACATGATATGGTTTTGGAGGATGCATTCAACTGCTCACATCTCGACTTGATAATTTGCAACCTGTAGTTTTACCTGTAACTTTAAAGAAAGGACCTGATGAAGCCATGCAGCAGCCAGGGAGGAGACAAACGCGTAAACTGGATGTAGAAGAAGTGGCGGATGAAGAAGTGGCAGATGAAGACGATATTCCATTGTCAGTTTTGAAGCATAAAAAAGATCAAGTTAATGCTCAAAATGTACATGCTCATGGTTACCTAGCAATGTATTCCCCTCGGTTCAATGATAGAACATATGGAGTTTACAAACTATATAAAAAATGATTTCCGGGAAACAGTCAAATATTTTTCCTCCCAAATTGTTAAACTCAAATCGGAAATGAATCTCTGTGTGCAGTCCCCAACATTAACGAATATCTCTTCAGGATAGAACCTGCTATGTTTCACAAGCTGCTCTGCGACAGTACAAGAGGCTGCTCAAACTAACGAGTGCACATTTAAAAGATAACGAGTAATGGTTATAAGAATACTGCTCATGCAAAATTCAGCATTATTTCACATTTGTTTCCAGAGGTAAATGTACCGTCTGGTTCTGGTCTGCTGGCAAAAATCAAAGATGGACATCTAGAGTAGGTCTATTAGGATGGTGTTAACTAACTTGTTAATAGATTGTGGCTGCTGTTTGATTCACAATAAGCAGGAAATAATTCCCCCACAGACGAGATTGCTAATATTCTGGAGGAATTGCATGAAGGAGGCTACATACGAGCCTGGCAGAAATCGCTGGCGAACTACACAAGCCTGCAAGACGGAACTATCCAAAGTGGAAAGTGATGGTGTGTGTATTGCATGATTCATACCAGGCTGATTTGGTCATAATTATTCCATATACCCTTGTGAAAAAAGGATTCAAGTATATGCCGACTGTGATCGATTGCTATAGCAAGTTCGCCTTTTCTGTACCAGCCAAAACCAAACGAGGCAAAGATGCTAAAGCGATGGAACTTCTTTTGGAAGATGAAGGCCCACCAAAATATCTGCAAATCGATCTTGGATGAGTGTTTTATAATCCAGAATTCAGACAACTAATGAAGAAACACAAAATCAATCATTCTAGCTAGACATAGTGGTATGAAGTGTGCGGTTGTTGAAAGGTATAATCATACTTTGAAAACAGCGATGTGGAAACAATTCTCAGCACAAGGAAGCTACAAATGGTTAGGAATATTACCAGAACTGGTTTCTGAGTACAACCACAAATTACACCATACAATAGGCATGCATCCCGTCGATTTTAAAGACAACTCGTTGCTACAGTTTACACAAATGCAAAAATTGTTGATAGACTACATATGCATTTCAAGAATGAAAGGGACATTTGACATATGATATGCACATAACTGGTTAAAAGATTTGTACAGTATTGTCAAAATTTGTCATCATGAAACCCGTACCAACTGTTTCGAAGACATGGATCGCCAAGTTATTCGGGGAAGAAATACAGTCTACGAAATTCCCCGACGCCTATCTTGTAGACAAAGTTTTGAAACGTAAAGGCAATAAACTTTACGTGCGCTGGATGGGGTTTCCAGATAAAAAAAAATTGTTGGATTGACAAGGATACAATCACAGATAAATAATAATGTATTTTTTTTACAGTAACTCTCTGCTAGTCGTAAAAAAGATGGTAGGAACAGAAGACTGCACTTTAGTCCAGAATTGGTGAGTTGACAGAAGAGAATTTTGTGAAAAACTAATTACAACAAAACTGTATCTCATAAAAAAAATTAAATTTTAACAAAATCTTTATCACAAAATGGTGGTTTTATTTTTGGGATTATTACCTAACCATGGCTGCATGCCTACTTTCTGGTCTGATGTCTACTAGACATACTCATGCCCATACTTTTTCTAATTTATATTAATTAAAAAAATCAGAGCACTGGTTATACTTATAAAAAAATAAATTTTTAGTGTCTTGCCAACATGCCTGCTGTGGGAGTTAACACAACGAACACATGCCTCTTGTATACACACGCCCACGCCTATAAATATTGGGAAAATAATTTCCATATATATATATATATTTTATATACAAATCATTTAAACATGTGCTGGCACTCATGTCCCGATGGATAAGTCGACTAGGGAGTGTCGTTCATCGACTTAGATGATGTCAGAGGCAGGAAGGAATGATAAAGCATGCTAAGCAGAATGACAGAGCATGAATTGGAACATTATTTAAACAATGTCATGCTATTTTCATACAAAGTGACTCATAAAATTTTGGGCAAGGAAACTTTTTGAAGGACCTTTTGCAGATTTGGAAGGAAATTCGGGAAAATTATGAATGTTCCTCAAGGAAAACGGAAAATTTTGAGGTTAATGTCAAAGGTTAGTCTACTGGTCCACTGCCAGATGCCATATGGCTCCGGGCTCCAAATCATGTATCCTGCACCAGCTCTCTCATCATCTATCTACTAACATCCCCATTTGTATCCGATAGTAGCGAGCAGCAGTGCTTCGCAAACCAGAGAGAGGGCGGAAAACATTACACGGCCAGTTTAATCCCGCGTTTGTGTTTAACGCGGCGGACTGTAGGGTCGACATTTTGTTAGGTTCGAGAGCGCTTGCAGGTTTTACGAGCGCTGCAGGACTGAATAGAGTGTAGTATAATGACGCAGGAATTTGCCCAAAGACACGTACAAAAAACCCGCAGTTGCTGGCCGGGGAGGGTTTAAATTTGCTTGAATTAAGAACCTGTAATCGCTGAAATGACAATATCACGTTTTTAATGACAACTTAGTTTCGTTGGAATGTATTCTTAAGACTCGCAATTCGCTGAACACATTTGAAAGTTCTGTATGGTTCCTGCTATCAGTGTGTAGTGTATTTTTCCGTTAAAGGTTTATATAAATTTCGGCACGTAAAGTTTATTATATTAACTGCTCAAAATTTTGCTGTACATATACAGCAAATAAAATGCTACAATATTGTAAAAAAAAATGCTTTCACTAGTTTTATAGAATAACAATAACAATTATAAAAAAATACAGTTAATTATTTTTTATTGTTGACTTTACTCTAATACACGCTTGCGATGTCGTTTTAAAGTTACCAAGAGTGTCACAAAGGAGTTCACCATGATGTTCTTATTCTCCTGTCAAAAAATCACTGCGTCGCCGTTTGCAATGTTCCTTAAACATTTTTTTGGTAAATTTTAAGGGAAGACTTAGTTAAGGCGATCGTTATTTATTTTTGAAAGTTTTCAAGTAATGATCTTTAAATTTTCAGTATAACATTAAACAATCATGTTTATCTGTACTTTATTCATTAAGACCGTAACAGTATTCGCATACTTATCAAAATCCCACTGGCATAATTTATGCCATAATAAACAAATGTATTATAAATTAATAAATTATTACCATAACACATTAACTGTGTAAAAGTAAATATTGGTTAGCGCTTCGTTTTTACGAGTTATGAAATTACTCGACATTAAACTAAATGATTTTAGATAATTACTCTGAATTTTTAAAACGTATTTAAACGGTAGTTTTTCAGTGAAGATAGTTTTTTTAAATACTTAACTCAGTTAAAAAAAAACATTGTCTGAAAGCCTAAAAATACACTAAATCTTAATCCGTGAGAATTGAGCCAAATCAGGAGGGAAAATAGTGAAAAGTGAGAAACTGATAATCAGTGTCTGATAATGAATTAAAATGAAGGTTGAATTTCACTGATTTATTTGGGTTTACCACTGAATGTCGAAAATTCCACTGCCATAGATCACTTATTCCCAGTTCATTTCCTTGATTTGCCAGTCGGCAGTAGATTGATCGATTGACTTTCAGTGAACTTTATTTCACTGATTGATATCACTGATTCTAACTTAGAATTTATATGGACGAAATTTAACTAAAACACTAATTTTATGCCAAACCAGCAACATAGTATTTTGCAAAAATACATTCTCACCATTAATTTAGTTAGTTAAGTTTAGTTGTCAAAACCAACTTTAACTTTTGTTAAGTAAATCCATTACGTGGTTCTACAAAAAGTCTCAGACCTATGTTATGGGGATGATCTCTCTCAAAGAATGTTCCACGTACAACGTTAAGCATTTGTGTGGTGTTATTTGCTTTAAACGAGGGACATGCTTCCCGTAAACTGACTCTTAAAATATTTACTTAAAATTTACGTCAATTATATTTTCATACGCTAAGCTGAATCTCTCCGAACTGCAGCACAATATCGCCTATTTAAATGAATACACACGCCCCATGTCCATTCAAGTTTCCTTCAGATTTTCAATCAATGTAACAGACTTTATAGGTACACTTGCCAGATTATCATTTCACGTCAAATTTGAGATTTCCTGGGAATAGGAACTACATCGAAATACAAAAAAGATCCAATTAAACTTGATCACTTCACTTTGGAAAAATATCAGTATATATGCTTTTAATCTGTATCAGTTAATATATACCTATTGTCAACTGAAACTCCTCCATCATAAATATGCAGAAAGAAAAATCATTCAGTTAAAATAAATCTATTAAACTAAACAGTCGAAAATCAATTATTTATAGCTGGTTAAGGCACAAAGATAAAAAAACAGTTAATACCGATGTGAAATAAAGTAAGTACAGTTATTTTGTCTCAAAACAAAAATATTATCTACAAAAATGTGGATTTAGCAAGGATCGAGCCTCTGCTCAAAATGTAGGACGTACTCCGATTTACAGAGTTTATCTTCTTACCAGCTCCCTTACTTCGCCACTGTCCAAAACACACTGGTATATTAAATAGTATGCACAAGTATATAAAGTGTGGAAACTTTAGTGAAAGTACTTCATGCTCTCTATCATTATACATATATATACACATATATACATAAATATATATACAGATAAAAACACACACTGCATACGTAAATCTGTCTGCAAAGTTTAAAAGGTAATCAAAGTTAAATTTTGGGATATTTACGTATAAATAACAGTTTTACCCCATGCAGCCTAGTTGCGTTTNTTGGGATATTTACGTATAAATAACAGTTTTACCCCATGCAGCCTAGTTGCGTTTAAAAAAGAGGACATCAAAGAAAAGTGATAACCTCATCAATTTCATACACTGGATTTAAGTTTAGATGAAATAATTCTGTCAAACACGTGCTATTTCAGTAACACTACAAGCAAACTACTTAAATTGTAGATCTAGCATTTACATTAGTTTGTGATTTCATTCCGGTAGTAATGTATACACACGTGTACATTTGACAAACCTTCATCGCTAGTAATTCGCAATGAAAATTCAGGGTCATTGAAAAGTAAACCTACCGGATGTATTTCATTCCCGTATACAATATAAGTGCGCGTGGCGGCCATTAAACATCACTTGCTTCTATAACGGATGTACACCTTCATATGTGGGCGCCTTAAAGGCGAGAGAACGTATAATTTTACGGCGGTAACTCGACACTATGGCTCATCATGAAGTGACATCAAGGTCGCTGCCGTTATTAGGTTCATAAAACTTAGAGCAATCAACCTACACACAAGGCCGTTAAGGCTCTGCTTAACCTATTTTTCAGGGATTATTCCTTTTCGTGTCATAATTTGTTTCAGAGGTAGCAATGAAAATGTTTGATTATAAGAAATTTACAATTTAATAGTTTTTTAATACTTTTGTATCTAATTTTGTATCTAATTTTGTATCTAATTTTTGCTGTTTCATTTCCTGCTTGAGAAAAGGCGGGAACTTTTTAATCAAATGTAGATATGATCTCCACTTCTTACAAGTATATATCACACAAATAAAATTACGCACACAATATTATCTCGCAAAATGTAAATTTTATTTAATCTTACATTGTCAATAATTACAATGAATCCGAAATTATGACGCGAAAAATTACAATTTCTGCAAAAGGTGTCAAGCCGAACCTTAAGACTACAGAATAGCTAGTGAGCAGAAAGAAACGATGCACCTCCCCTCACCCAAAATGCTTGTCTCAGCGCAATTGTTTAGACCAGTGATTCCCAAAGTTCTATGAACCGCGACCCATTAAAAAAAAAGCCAAAGTTCAGGACCCACTTCGCATTTACTGCGTACTCTGCGTAGTATTTTACGTCTGTTGACAGTTGCATTGCATGTGTGTAGGTTCTTTATTAAAACATTTAATAGCTCATGCATATGTTTATGTATGAAATTATATTTTTCGGGGTTCACAAAATTTTTGTCTGCGACCCACACTTTGGGAAATACTGTTCTAGACAGACTGGCAATAAGTCACCGGGGCTCATCCACCAACCAGCAGCCATCGGACAAAAGGCTTCGAGGCTTAGCTGGAGAAAATTGTAACTTGATTGGCTGAATACGCTAATATCCTGGGCACCGTCATGTCACTTCGTTTCCATGAATTTGCTTATTTTGTGCGAAGCACGAGATCCAGAGTTCCAATCCCGAAACGGCATTGACGTTAACTCCCTTTTTTACCCAACATTGACATATAGAAAAAAACATAATATTGGAAGGATTGTAGCGTGGAGGCGGTAAGTGGTGTCGGTGCGCTTGCAATGTAGTTCTATCATAGCGAAAACACACTCCGTCGATGACAAGGCAATGTGGGGCCACTTCTATTCGTGACTGATGTGAACGTACCTGGAGAATTCTGCTTCAGCTCGACAGCACCAAGATTTAAACAAGGAAGTGATGTTTATACACGTCGTCGCATACCTCTGGGCTAAGAGTTAGAAACAGCATACCACCCCGAGTTTTTCTGAAACAGGCCTGTCCCACCGCAACCCCACATATCCCACGCACATGACTGCTGCACTACTGTAATTGCGCACTCACGTCGCTACGGCAGAGACTGGACTTCAGCGATTAGGTGTTCCTAGGCACGGAAAACTACTCTCCACTTTTTAAAATGAACTATCGCAAAATAATAATTGTTATCGATACAGCATTTGCATCTTGTCTGGTTGTTCTTTTGTCTCTATCTCAATTCACACCTTCGAAATAATGTTGTCACTTTAACCATGTCTCCCATTTTAAAGTTTTGTAGAAACTGCTTGCCTGGCGCTTGAACTGCGTTGCAGTGTGTTTGAAATCCTGGAACTATTAAACTTGCCCCCAGTATGTTTACCTACGAAAATATATATCCCAGACGAAGACTGAATGGTACTTTAAAGTTACCACGCATGCTGTAAATGTTATGGAGTCCTACACTATAATTAAAAACGTTTTTTTTTTTTCAGACTGCCGTATTTTAAATCATACTAGCAGGTCACGAGTCAAACTGTATAGAACTTTGCTACAGACTTTTCACGAATAAAATTATAGGGTCACCGCTGAAACTCCATAGGTACACGCATCACTACTAGAACACTGCACGCAAATTCAGAGCCCTGCACGTAGCGGCGGTGAGGCTCTTGTAGCGCCGCCAGAGTTTAGGGCCCCGTCTACCTGGAACTTTTTCCCACGTTTAGACCGAGCGCGGGAGCGATAAGGGCGACACTGCCACGCGCATCAAGTACGCCATCGCCGCTAAGCGCAAGGCTCTGAACTGGCGTGCAGTGTTCTCGTCGTGCTGCGTGTACCTATGGGACTTTCAGCGGTGACCCTATTATTTTATTAGTGGGAAGTCTTTAGGAAGGTTCAGTGCAGGCCCCTTTAGTAGTTTTGTATGTATCTGATGGGTGCATTTTGAGCTACAGCGCCTTGGAAAGGCCGTTTTTAGCGGTTTTGGAGTACTCTGAAATGATGTTTCTAACGTACGTGATATTTTGAAAGTACTTAACAGCTCTCGTCTGAAGTGTATTCTTATTCTTGGACGCACGCTTAATAGTTACGTTGAAAAACGTGTATTTCGAACACTCTGCAACACAGTTCAAGCGCCAGGTAGACGGGCGCCTTTAGCCGTTGACTGCGTCCACTTAAGTGTGAACAATCTCACACAATTAGGTTTTGTATGCACATAGATTCTTGGAATTTTTTCTTACGCAGACCCAAAATTTTATTAGATAATTTGTGGCTTTCCTTCCGTTTGAGGCGGAACCACAGAAACGAATAATTTAAAACAAGATCTGTAGTTTCTACGCTGAGGAGTCAAGCCCCTGAGGAAGGGTTCAGCTAAGAAGCTACAAAGACACTGACGTTTATATTCTGTCCTCTTCCATTTAGAAAGATACGGAAAAAACCCCCAACAACAATTACCTTGGGCGCCATCGGCTCACAACCATTTTGAAGTTAGGTTTCATATTCAGTGGCTTAATAATTTAAATGTTTAAAACGAGGCACTGTTCTGTTTACTACGAAGGCAGGTGGAGGCGAAGGGTCACACAGCGGTATACAGACGTGGTTCGCTGACCGAAGCTCGGCGGCCAATTCCGCCCGCTAACCAGCGGGCAAAGGCTGCGCCAGAGCGGAAAAGGACAATTATCGTTCTCGAACCCTGGGCCCAATTGCCGCTGTAAATAGGCGGTCGTTAACTTCCCGGTTTGCTAAACGCTTCCGCGTTCTGTCGAGGAGACGTTCAGGAGGGAGGAGAAAAAAAACCGGAAACGTTAATGCACGGGCGCTAATACGGAACTCGTCGTTTGTGAGCACTGTTTAATTTGTTTCGGCGGGCGGAGCACTCGATGGATAGTCTAATACTGAAGACATTACTTGCGCGTTATCTTCTTTCTTCTTGTTGTTGGCCGATAACCTCCAAGTGGAGACGGGAGTTTTAAAGTTTCATGTCACAGTTCNACCTCCAAGTGGAGATGGGAGTTTTAAAGTTTCATGTCACAGTTCTGGCATAGGAAGAGCAAAGACAGGATCTACCTCGTGTTTATAGTGGGCTGCGAACCACCTACAACCATTTCATCCACTTGGTCAAGCTGGAGGTTGAAAGCAAACCAACACCAGTCTGGGTTTCTCTCAATATGAGTGTAATGCCTTGACGTGTACAACCAACCCAGACACTGCCGAGTGGAGTCAGGCCAGTAAGCTAGTAAGCACAACACCACATACTGCATTTGCTAACAGATTCGAGCAGAATTTACCAAATACTTATTTTGTGAACAACTTCCTCTAACAAGTTATGTTTAATTCTATTAAAGCTAAAAGTGCAATGAACGGAAACCACAAAGATGGCACTTGAAAAGCATACCAACATCATTAAAATAGATGAAAATTTTCTACACGGGACACATTCATGTTTCTCTCTTCGTTGGACGGGTCCAAATATATTATTTTACTTACTGCATGTTCTGAATATTTGGAGCAAGTTTTTAGTCCCACTACAAGGAATTTGCATAGTATCACTGCAAGCAAGGCAGTGCCATTTTCGCCAAACAAGCTAAAGAAAAAAACCGCAAATCTCACTTAATATACTCCTTTCACCTACTTAAACATTTTAAAATGTCATAATTGTCACGAATTATTTTCTATTCGCCTATTCGGCGCGTTTACTAAAGAACATGCTACTCGCTTCCGAGTGTGGGTTTTTACACTTCGTCACACCTATGATTTTGACGACGTTCTTAAAGGTATGTGAATGCTGCGCATAAGTTTAATGGAACGACATGGGATACACGAAAACGTGTACTATATAAAGATATCATCTGCCCCCCCCTCCCCACCCGCGTACTCTGACATGCGGTTGCGTGTTAAACTCACATTCCTGAGGCAGTGGCTAAGATTTAAATCTGGCGCAACAGTGTGTTTAATTTCCTCGCGATTTTCCATCCCCATTAAAAGCAAATATTGTTCAGTTTTCTAACGTGCTTTTCTTCGATTCCGTAGTATTAGAACTGAACACCGCCTAGCCTCATGTGCGAAGTGCAAGTACAGCTATCGGTTTTCTTAAAAGCAAGCTCTTCCAATAGACGCAAAAAAAAAAAATCCTGCGAATTTAAGAATATTTATGAAACAAACAAAAAACATCCATATCGATTTTACTTTCACCATTCACAAAACCAGTGAAAGTTAAAAATATGTTTTTTGAACAATTATGGACATACGCCATTGCACAAACACTTCGTTGTATATGCATGTAATGGTGAAATACTAGAAAATTATCATTTCAAGAATTTTCTCGCGGAGCATACACATGCCACGTACAACTTCAGCACACGAAACAGATGATTTGATTCAAGTAACGGCGAACTACAAAAGCTTTCCACGAAGTGTGATAATTATGTTGGCCAGGCGGACAAGGTAGGCCTTGTGTTTCTTTTCTTAGTGTGCTATTATGGCAATTTTCTTCTGCGTTCTAATTTACTTGCCTACTACTGAGAAATCTGTAAAAACTTCTTGCAAATTATTAAAACTATTTATATACAGTGTCGCGTATCGAGATTTTAAGTTTCCCGCCCGGCGAAACACACGAATTAAAATTATATGCTTGTATAGTAATATGAAATAACTTACGTTTACATGCGGGGGAAGAGCTATAATTTTAAAATTGTTAAATAATATCTCTCCATATCTATCTCTATCTCTCTCTCTCTCTATCTCTCCATACATATCCATATCAATCCATCTCTCTCGCCCTATATCTCTCTCTGCGATTGTTTTGTAACGAAACGCAGCAAAACTGCGCAAAGACTTTGCCTCAACAAACGAAAAGAGCGCACGGCTGGCGAGGAACGAGCCAAGAGTTGTGTGTCTGCACTTGTTGAAATTTTCAAACTCGCATTGTTGCGATTCCACTTCATCCACGTGGCATTGTTTCCCCTGCGGCGCGGAAACACCCCCACACCCCTCCTTCATCAAAACCCTCCTGCGCATTCATTGTTCCACGGCGTGTTTCATCTGCTCAGGGCTGTAGCGGGACGGGTAAAGCAGGGCGGGGCGTATGAAGGCGCCGCCGCCGCTGTTCTGCGACAAAAGAGCATCGCAAAACTTCTGTGGATGAGGAGCAAAAAACCAGCCCCTCCCTCAACCGGCACAGTTCAAACTGTCCGAGTTAACCCACGACCTCCACACTATTAGCCTGGTATGCTTACTGCATAAAGAAATATTGTCGCCCATTGAATGACCCAAAACGCTAGCGGTAATATTTATAATTTATCCACAGTTAAAAGGACATTTTTAAACCCCTGCTCTGTTCTTAACTACTGTTTATCCTTACGCCATATTGATTAACTATTAATCCTGCCGTCTACCTAGATCGCTATACGTATGCTTTTATCACCTAGCATTGCAAAACTGTGTATAAATAAGCGTAAAAAACTTTACTTTAAACATTAAAAATCTTACGTAAACGTTTAAAAGCTTGAAAAATGTTACTGTTCGATGGCAACCTGACGCAAGAACTTAAGAAAAAATTTAGCACTTTCATGAAGTATAAACAAAAAACTTAACCTGACCTATGCATTTTTAATCGTCCCGACGACTAAATAAAATAAATACATATAAAATATAAAAATCATCAAGGNAAGATAAAAATCATCAAGCGGTCCATTAAGCAATAATATGAAGGAAAAAAAATACTCCGTTAAAAATCGACAGGTAGTATGGGGTGGAAACAATTTCTCCCCAGAGCTGAAATTCTTTTAAATATACGTATTTACAGTAATTGTGATGAAAGATGACTCGCTAAAGGGATGTTTTTTTAACTATTTGGACTACCTTACTTGTAGGGCGTTTTGGGTAAAAAATAAGGTTGAAACGCAATTATTTTACGCAATAACGCAATAATATGCTATTATTTAGTTTATGTTGATATTACAAGCTGGCGATCTAGTAACGTACTGGCATAAAAAGAGGCATTAATGAATCTGTTTTTTTAAATTAACAGCAACAATTTTTATGAAAATTCTAAAAGAACGTGTACGTTACACGCATAAATTTTACTACCTAAATAAAGAAGTTGCTGATTCAACAAATGAGCCTTTTTTCCTCTACATGGCTGCAAACAACTTTTAATGGAGTTCTTAGAGCTTAGGTGGGCCTTCACGTCTCATTGAGAGCAATATCGTCAGAGATGAAACCAAAAACATATGCAACAGTAGTGAGATAATTACAAATATTAGGTACTCGAACCCACAAAACTTCGTACCATAAGCTAGTGTGCAATCAAATGCATTACGGAGGTCAAATTCAGAGCATTAACTTCGGATGTAATCAGTTTAATGTTTTGTTATAGGGTTTACAAATCGGAAATATTTACAGGGCCGTCATTTTACAAATAAGTGTCAGTGTCACTTAAACACGTAAGTTTACATGACCTACCGTAGTGCTACTTATATGAAGAATTAGGTAGAATTCTGTTCATTGGTCCCCGAGATGATATAAAAACTTAATTTTCTTATTTGGTGTCCTCGTACAAAAGTGCCTGAAAAAAAAGTTATGTACACGATGCTTTTATAATTACGATGTCAGCATTAAATTTTGGTCAAATTTAGTTAAATTCTTTAAAATATATTAAACTTAAAATAATATTTATATCGCCGCCATTTTGGAAAAGCGTTTGATTCCACTACGTTGAATTGTTCCGGAAATATGGCTAAACGTTAAACTTTGTAACCTGCCTGATAATTTTGCAAAAACCCGGGAAAAAAGTACCTATATAAGCATAATAGATTATTTCAATGTATACTGTCAAGTGTAGAGAATTTTGTTAAACTTTTGTTGAATCGTCTAACAGCGTTACAAGACACCAGAGGGGCGCATCCGAGTTCGTGTGAAATGAAGGTCTTAAAAAATTAAAATAACTAAATTTTATAATTAATTTAGTCACACAGCTATTATTTACATCATTAAAATATCTGCACTATTACTCTTTTTATTCTCAGTGTGCGCAATAATAAATTTCCAGCTCAGTTATATTTAATGTCCTCAGTAATGTCTCTATCAGTCAATTCACACTCAATATTTACACATATTCAATCTGCATATTGCCATCATTCCAAATGTCTGTACCTCACGCATCCAGTTGAACAGTCCAGCCCATCAGTCTCTCTCTACACTGTACCGATGCTCGCAGTCTGCAGACTTCACTCCCGCTGGTAACTCTCGTCGCTCTACTGGCTCTTCACCTGCCGTCATCGCACACGTGCCGCGCAACCCTACAAACTCTAAAAACTGTCGGCTGGAGGCCCGTCGCGGTTTAAGCTGTCTCGTTGGCCCGATCTGGAAGATTCCCCGCACCACGCACCCCTTCAGCAACCGAGCCCCAATTAGGAAATCTACTATTGACCAACTTCCTCTTGTAACTATGCTTTGTCAAATTTATTAAAAATTCTTGGGAATTCGAGGAGGCATGCCTGTGGCGTGTGACTGACGTGATGCTCGCTGGCACTACTAATTTTTAACTTCTCGACCCGAAACCCGGCCGACCCGTACACTGTACGAAAAAAGTGTAATTTTATACTCAATATATGTGGCAGCAGTGTCTCCGCTGAAGGTGTGATTTTACACGTACGTATGTCAATGTGTGTTTGCTCTACATCCAAATTAATTTATCCAACAAATTAGTAAAATAGCATATCTAGTACAACTAGTTTTACATAGAATTGTGTACAGTTACAATTACTATGTACAGAAAATAAACTGCAACATTCATGTATTTTTTTCTCCGCAGCAAGTAAATTTACACAGCCATCGCAAATGTAATTTTACAACTGTGTATGTGTCCTTTTTCACTTACCAAAAAGTAAAATCGCAAATTCACTGTAATTGTGATTAAACAATTTCTGTACATTTTTCAGTTTTACTAAGNCTTACCAAAAAGTAAAATCGCAAATTCACTGTAATTGTGATTAAACAATTTCTGTACATTTTTCAGTTTTACTAAGGAATTTTACAGTTAGTATATGTTCTTCAACTGTAACATGTTAATTCACATGCTCTGTGTATTTTTTCAATTTTCACGTTATTGTACTCCATTTTGTAACTTGGTAGCTGAACAGAGTTTTAAATAAGTTATTTTAAAACTGTGGATAACAATTGACTTCAGATATAAAATACTTATTTATAAGCAAAGCCAGTATTAAGTGAACTATTCCTTTTGAACATACAAATTGAGTTCGAAGTAGTTCTACTCCCTGCCGCTAGATAGCATGTTTTTAAAAAATACCTATTTGTCGTTATTTAAATTCCTAGGAACATCAATGTAAAATTACATATAAGTCACTCGTTTTAGCGAATTACACATAAAAATGTAAAAATTACCAAAGATTTGTATGTGTAAATATACGCTCGCAGATACTCCAGACTGTAATGCAAGTTTAGACACACAGTCATTGTAAAATTACACCTGGGAAGATTAAAAATGTAAAAATTACCCAATATTTGTATGTGTAAATATACGCTCGCAGATACTCCAGGATGTAATGCAAGTTTACACACACAGTCATTGTAAAATTACACCTGGGAAGATTTACAACTACACTGACATTGCGGGGTCATACAACGACCATGTAGTAGTCAACATGCACAATTTAAAATTTTAATACAGGGAGTGGTTGTTATTTTACACAAACTTCAAAATGTGTAAATTCACACGAACAATAGGTTTATTGAGACATACATTCATGCATTTACGCCAAAGACGTGTAGTACTCTCTGGAATATTAAGAACATTTGTGTAACATGCCTCCACTACTTCCCCAACTCTCTTAGCGCAATCGTCAGCCTTTCTTTCGAGTATGACACAGTCTACCTTATCCGGAGATGTTTTGTACGCCGAAGGGAGGTAGAGAAGCAGGGGTTATGCTAACGACGTTAGAAACATCTCAACCAAATGCCTCTAGCGAAGCTCACTAAGGTCCCCGTTTCAGATTTGGTTTGTAAAGGCAAAGAACATGCAATTACTGGGTTTCCACCAACTTTTACTGCCGACACTACTGCCACACCCATGGTCACTGTTGGAAAGTAATAATTCACTCTTGCCAAGTCTTTTTTTTTTTTTTTTACGCGTATCGTGCTTATAATCGACAATGTTCAGAAAATGACGTTGCTCAGGGCGTTTTCCCTTGATATGCGGAACAGAAACCGCGTGACACAGATCAATCATCAGGGCGCATGTGTCACAGCAACGTGACCTCTGAGCAACATGTGGTCGGCTGGTGAAACCTACGAGTTTCCACAGCAGGCAGTACTAATTACATGGGCAAGCCTAACTGACTGAAAACATGACGGGAGGCTTCTGTGACTTTCGAAACCACTGTTTCTCATCACGTGACACCGGAATGTTAGCGAGACAACAGNAATGACGGGAGGCTTCTGTGACTTTCGAAACCACTGTTTCTCATCACGTGACACCGGAATGTTAGCGAGACAACAGCATATTGCAACAGGAAGCCTCGAATATTTCAGACGCCCCGTGACGCATTACACTTTTATATAAGTGCAGAGCATGAACTTGGGACGATTATTGTTGTTATTATATTATTANCTTACCAAAAAGTAAAATCGCAAATTCACTGTAATTGTGATTAAACAATTTCTGTACATTTTTCAGTTTTACTAAGTAATTTTACAGTTAGTATATGTTCTTCAACTGTAACATGTTAATTCACATACTCTGTGTATTTTTTCAATTTTCACGTTATTGTACTCCATTTTGTAACTTGGTAGCTGAACAGAGATATAAATAAGTTATTTTAAAACTGTGGATAACAATTGACTTCAGATATAAAATACTTATTTATAAGCAAAGCCAGTATTAAGTGAAATATTCCTTTTGAACATACAAATTGAGTTCGAAGTAGTTCTACTCCCTGCCGCTAGATAGCATGTTTTAAAAAATACCTATTTGTCGTTATTTAAATTCCTAGGAACATCAATGTAAAATTACATACAAGTCACTCGTTTTAGCGAATTACACATAAAAATGTAAAAATTACCAAAGATTTGTATGTGTTAATATACGCTCGCAGATACTCCAGACTGTGATGCAAGTTTACACACACAGTCATTGTAAAATTACACCTGGGAAGATTTACAACTACACTGACATTGAGTGGTCATACAACGACCATGTAGCAGTCAACATGCACAATTTAGAATTTTAATACAGGGAGTGGTTGTTATTTTACACAAACTTCAAAATGTGTAAATTCACACGAACAATAGGTTTATTGAGACATACATTCATGCATTTACGCCAAAGACGTGTAGTACTCTCTGGAATATTAAGAACATTTGTGTAACATGCCTCCACTACTTCACCAACTCTCTTAGCGCAATCGTCAGCCTTTCTTTCGAGTATGACACCGTCTACCTTACCCGGAGATGTTTTGTACGCCGAAGGGAGGTAGAGAAGCAGGGGTTATGCTAAGGACGTTAGAAACATCTCAACCAAATGCCTCTAGCGAAGCTCACTAAGGTCCCTGTTTCAGATTTGGTTTGTAAAGGCAAAGAACATGCAATTACTGGGTTTCCGCCAACTTTTACTGCCGACACTACTGCCACACCCATGGTCACTGTTGGAAAGTAATAATTCACTCTTGCCACGTCTTGTTTTTTACGCGTAACGTGCTTATAATCGACAATGTTCAGAAAATGACGTTGCTCAGGGCGTTTTCCCTTGATATGCGGAACAGAAACCGCGCGACACATATCAATCATCAGGGCGCATGTGTCACAGCAACGTGACCTCTGAGCAACACGTGGTCGGCTGGTGAAACCTACGAGTTTCCACAGCATGCAGTACTAATTACATGGGCCAGCCTGACGGACTGAAAAAATGACGGGAGGCTTCTGTGACTTTCGAAACCACTGTTTCTCATCAAGTGACACCGGAATGTTAGCGAGACAACAGCATATTGCAACAGGAAGCCTCGAATATTTCAGACGCCCCGTGACGCATTACACTTTTATATAAGTGCAGAGCATGAACTTGGGACGATTATTGTTGTTATTATATTATTAATAAGGACAAACTCATAAAATACTGTCCTACAATATATTTGCAACTCAGCTTCGCCTAATACATATATCCACGACTGTATCAGCAGCTCTGTGTTATTTATTTCTTTGAGATTCAACTGAAATCACAGTTTAGAACCCAATGTACAGCATTTTAACAACGTATTTGTGGGTTTGGGTTGTCGACGAAACGAAATTCTGCAAATTTTAGACACATTATTTTCAAGAACACTGAATTACGTGCCCAACATTTCGTTCCTAATGCAGCGCTGTAGAGTAACTAAAAATTTACCGCTATGTAATAATCATTTACTTGTTTAGGAGAGGATGAACAATTTCTGCTGCAATTTTTTTAATGGTTTTCCAATTATGGAAAAGAGATGATGGGATAAAAGTTAGTTTCAGTTTATTTCTAGACGGGAAAATTCCACTATTCTGCAGTTAAGTTTTTACATCTGCAGAAATCTCTGTCTCCACTTCGTGGTGCACTGGGTTGTGCCCATCCAAACTCAAGTCTTGTCTCCGTCAAAAAATATATGTTTATCAATTTAAGTCCGGGCTTTTTTACGGTCTTTCTTTTGCCCCGAAAGTTAAATTGAGGGGATGAGGACACCACCAATTGCACCACCGCCGCTACACGATTGGCTCTGGACTAGCGTGCAGTGTTATCGTCGTACTGCGTGGAACTAACTATGCGACTTCAAGCTGTGACCATTATCACCTTATCGGTGATGGTGGAAGTGTAGTAGGCTTCAATGCAGGACCCTCGAATNATGTGACTTCAAGCTGTGACCATTATCACCTTATCGGTGATGGTGGAAGTGTAGTAGGCTTCAATGCAGGACCCTCAAATTCTTTGTATCTGACCGGAATGATATTTATAATGTTAATGACGTCGTTAACGTAATCGTCAAGCATAGTCTGATGTTCTTTTTCGTAAATTAGTACACGGTGAATAGGTTAACAGATAAGTAAAAACAAAGTTTTTTGAAACACTTTGCAAAGGTGTTCATGCGCAAGGTAGTCAAGCCCCTAAAGGGCGTTGGTAGTAAAAAAATTATAATTTAATATTTGTACGAAATACCATTTAACTTGAAGACATTTTTGTATCGGGAAAATTGTTGTATTATGGCATGTCTAAATGAATACATTAGTGTTTTTGGAAGGTATAATTAAATAAACGAAAAACATTAAAACAAAAATTTAACAAGGGTGACCGAAATATCATGATATAGCTCTTTTTAAAGTACACTGCAAAATTTATTTTACTAAAAATTATAAATTACTACAAATAAATAATGCACAGAACTATCCTTATCTTCCGAATTTTTAAATATAGCGAAAACAGTTCATAGCGTGTTCTTGAAGATTTCTTAAAGTAACTCACGATATCTCATTTTAATGATAATCATCTCATTTCGGTAAAATATTTAATTTTTATTATACGTAAGTCCCAAAAAACACAAAAAAATTGTTTTGGCGTTTCATTATGCTAAATTATTTCTAATTATTTTAAAATAAGAAATAGTGCATTTAAGTAATGTCTACAAGTTTGAGCCTGCGTCGTTTTTCTCCTTATATTTTCGGCCCAAAAGAGCTGGAGCTATAAGAGTTTAACACTTGCATGCCCTACAAGAGCGCCATCGCCGCTACGCTCAGGGCTCTGAACTGGCGTGTAGTGTTCTCGTAAAGCTGCGTGTACCTATAGGACTTTCAACGGATATCCTGTCATTTTATTGATGAAAAGTCTTTAGCAAAGTTCAATACAGGCTGCTATTGTAGTTTGGTTCATGTCAGGCTCTTATGTTTTAAGATACGGCAGTCGGGAAAAGCCGTTTTTAACTATATTGGAGGGCTCCAAAATAATATTAACAGCATGCGTGGTAACTTTAAAGTACAATTCAGTTCTCGTCTAGAGTGTCTTCTCGTAGGTAAACATATTGGGGGCACGTTTAATATTTTGGTAAAAAAAAAAAAAAAACTGGTTCTCAAACAGACGGGACCCTTAACTGTCTTCAGACACGAAGTTCTCAGTCTAAAAAGTATATCGGGCACACTCACGAGGGTGCGATAATCAGCGTCGCCCAAAATGACGAGAGCTACGCCCTCTAGCTCTCACACTCTCCCCGGAGCGTTAAAAAGCAGTAAAACCCGCAGTGACGCGATAACACGCAGCGGCCAGTCGTCTCGGGATAACGGCCGGCCACTTCCCCGACAGTTACAAAACTGTTGCCTTATCTTACTGTGTGT
>NQII01003391.1:299399-316732 GCA_002778355.1 Clitarchus hookeri | reverse complement strand
CAACAATTCCTTCCACCATACACCTTTTCCCAAAACACACAACGAACTCTGCAAGGACAGTTTTCGTAGTATCAGTTGAGTATTCACACCTCTCTCTTTTTTTTTTTTTTTTTTTTATAAAGAACATGACTGCTTGCACTTTTTATTATCCCCGTGACATGGGCGATCAAAGCGGGAATTTCTGGTGGCACAGTTCGGCGGATTTTCGATCATGTATGGGGAAATCTAACACAGCCTGCACGATCGCGCTGTCAGGCCGTCCACAATACTCATAATTACTGATTTCCAACTATGCTATCATTGTTCGCGTGCTCTCGAGGGTCAGCGACTTTAAAACGAGCATAAGAGCCCTACAAGCTCACAAGTACTCGTAAAAGTGGATGGGAACAGACATAAATACTGTTTCTTTCAGTAACCTCAAATCTGTTGCTGTCCTTGTATTTTTGTCGCTGTATTCTTTTTTAGAGTCACTTTGTCCTCCTTTTACACTTGATACTAATTATCTGATCTTTACATTTGTTGCAACATATTTTTCGTTCTATTTTTGTGTTGTGTTCGATTTTCTTCGTATTATGTATACGTGTGGAGGGGTCATTTAGATTTATACCAAACACAAATGTAAACAGGCTGTTCGCAAATATGTGGGAAGAAATAGGGAGTGGATAGAACACCCCAAAACAAAAGAAAATATCCTTATAAACATATATATTAAATACGATAGTTTCAGAGTGACACACCCTCCAATACTGTATCACACGTATTGGAAATAGTCGACCTTTTACGAGGTGTGCCAGTTAATATTATCAGCTGGAATGGTGTGTGTTATTACCTGTCCCTTTGCACTGCTGATAGCCGACTCACGTCGAATGCCATGCGCCAGAACACCGTATCTCAATCCATTAGACTATACATGTGGGGGTATCTCAACACTACTGGTTATGAAACTCCACTTCCGGACATAGCAGTGCTACGCCAGGGAGTGGAACAAGGTGGCCAGCAGATACGTGCAATTGACTTTTAACGTGTCAGACAATGACGCGGGGTGTTCAAAAGTGCGATCAGGCACAAGGTGGACATTTTGAGCACTTCATGTAGAGTGACTAACACGAACAAGTCAACAGCTAACTGGAATGTTTCAGGAAGACTATCACGAATAGATCCAGTACAACACTGGAAGGTCGGTAACTCGGAAACTATCGCGTTAGGGCATGATCATAGGGGCACTGTGCACTGAAAGAAATNGACGACACTGTGCACTGAAAGAAATCAGCAGAGAGAATTTAACAGAGCAGTTCTGAAATGGCGTTTAATGGTAGCGACAACTAAACTTTAGCTAGTATTGTAGAGTTAACAAACAAGAATGGTAATTACAAGAGCGTCGCGGTCTGTTAAAGGCAACATCTAGTTCTGTGAACGATTAAAGAACTAGTAAAATTAACAATACAGAAGATAAATAGAAAAATATTGCTATTGTTAAGTAATCTGTGAGGGTAGTGTGCACCCTTTAAAGTGTTGACAAACATCGCTATATAAGGCGTTACTACAAATTACCTTATGTGAAATGAAAACCTGTTTACATAAACGTTACAAGTAAAAACATTTTTATATCAGATGACACCCAATGCTCTACTATATATAACATAAATGAAAGATTTTATTAATTAAATAAGCTAACTTATATGTGAATTCTTCGCTTTGAGATTCGTCTGCAGACACGTTACATGACATGCTTAAAAATATTAAACAATGTCAAACAAATACATTTAAAAATTGAATCTCAAAATTGATATAATAGCCGAGCGATCTAAGGCGTCTGTTAAGTAACACAAGGTCCGGCACGGAATTTTTTTAAGTTCTGAAAAATACGGAAAAACAGCAGCGAATCCTATGAGCTGGCGAGGGAATTACAAAAGACTACACAAGACTGTTACAGCTACCATGCCGCTCAGCAAAGGTAGCAGAGCAGATAGTAAGGATTATCATAAAATTTTGCTGAAGCCAACATGCTGCTCGGTGAAGGCAACATAACAGATTGTTAGCACTACCATGTGTTACTGCTGGGTGCACAATTATCTCTGTAGCGGCATCCATCAGAGCAGCATTGTAGGGAATACCATACTGGATTGAAGTCAGAACCCTACTCGTTTGAAATCGCAATATTCTATTATGCAGAAAGTAATGACTTCAGTGATTTGTGTTGCACTGACCTTTTAAAATATGTTCTATTGGCGTTACCATAGACCTTTAACAATATACGTAGGGTAGCCACGACCAAACAGACTGTTGTCCGTATTTCAACAGTCTTGGAGGGTAACGGCTTGAATTATGGTTCCTACAACAATATTTTTCTTTATGTGTGATGTTTTGGGGTGCACTATCTACTCCCCGATTACTTTCCACGTATCTGGAAACATCCTATAAGTTACAGCTCATGTTTTAGATTTTCTAATTTAATTGCATTTAAATTTCTTTCTGTCCTCTTATAATATATTTTCGTTGGATTTCTGCTGGGTAGTTAGCTTTACAATATTTTGCTTTTGATTTCCGTCTGTAAGTTGACAAAATTGTATTATTTTTGTTTAATGACGGTTTACTCGTTTTTGCTGTTGTTATGTTAGTCGTATTCTGTTATAAAATATTTTTAATAATTTATTTGAAACGTCTCTGCAAGAACGGGGAAGGGGGGATGGGATGGTGGTGTTGGGTTGCGTTGAGAGATTTGGGCGGCTCTTAACAACAATGTCTTGAGAGCCGATGAGGGTGAAATGAGGTGATAATGAAGCAGCGCCGGAATGCAAGGGCGGAGGAAAAGGGAGATGCCCGAGAAAACCCGCCGACCAGCGGCATCGTCCGGCACAATTCCCACTTGCGAAAATGCGGGAGTGATCCGACCGAGGTTTGAACACGCTTCGCATTTGTGGGAGGCGAGCGTTCTAACCGCTCAGCCAAAGCTGCCCCAAGACCGGCTAGACTAACAAAGCACGTGAGTTAAACTTTTTTTGCATCTTCATCACAGTTTCATCAGAAACGACTTGGAGGAGTCTGAGTTAACAGAAATCCTACCAGTAAACAAGGACAGAACCCAGTGTAACCTGCTTATAGTCCATTCATAGTTACTTTAAACTTTTCTGAAGCTCTACCTAAGTTCAACTTTTAGTCTGTTCCTCTGCCTCATGTAATAAAGCCTTAATATAGTCTATAAAGTAACACCAAAGGAACAACGCATCAGATTTGTGCGCACTGACTTTAAAGATACTCTGCATGATAACTATTACTTACTAGGCGTTACCAACACACCTACTTTCTCCGTTTTTAATTGTATTAATTATAAAAGAAAATATATACCTTACAGATAAAATATAAGCAGAAGTTCAATTTAACCCACAATAAATTGATGTTAACAGAAGCATGTAACGATTGTGTTTCATGGCATATCAGGAAACAAACAAACACGCCATAATAGGGGTGATTTTTCAATGGTATAATTCAAAAAGTGCGAAGATACCGCAATCAGACTGTAATACCATCGAGGCTCCAGTTTGTAGACGACCTTGAAGTCTGCCCTACAGGTTACTGAACCCGCGAATTTTTCCTGTTCCTACTCTGTAAAACTGTTCTGTCTGTAGTGGTTGGTGTATTGTTAATAGCTATGTCCGTAATATTCTGTCATGAAAATGTTACGTATTTGTTTAGAAAAATAAGAGAAAAAATAAAGGGGGGGGGCTGGGTTGCCAGGCGGCAACCACCACGCGGTTCCCCGCGAGATAGACGTTCCTTGTTTGGAGTATAAAAGTGAATTTACGATTAAATACTGAATAATTAAGACTTATACATATGACTCGTTAAGTACACGAAAATAAGTATGGCAGTTTATGATTGATCTAGCAACTGTTAAGTCTAGCCAAGCAGAATCATCTGATACCAAACAAGCCAAGGTAATCTCAAGAAAAATAAATGGACAAGAGTGAATATTATTTACCTATATTTAATTTTTTGTGGTTACTGCTTGTGTAATCGTTTTGAAAAACTTTTGGTATCTTATAGAAGGGAATTCCGATGCCAACATTGGGCATTTACGTCAATAAATCTGTATAAGATTAAATAAAGCGAGTTTAATAACCTCTTCCAATAAATAAAACATGACCTCTAACCGTTATTTTAATAAAGAGGTATCCTCTAGATTAAAATAATTTATAGCATATAATTTTACGATAAAAAATAACCTAAATCCAAGATGTAAATACAGTTTCCCGCCAACAAGTGTCACTGTGCTCTGATTGGCTACTTCGTCTGAACTTTTACTTAAGATATAAAATATAACGATATTTTAGTGAAGCTAAGAACGCACACGACCAGCACACGGCAGTCGTAAACCGCGGGAGCTATAAGGTTTATACTGGCACAGCGCTACAAGTGCGCCATCGCCTCTACGCGCAGGGCTCTGAACTGGCGTGCAGTGTTCTCGTAGTGCTGCGTGTACCTACGGGATTTTCAGCAGCACCACTCGCANGCAGGGCTCTGAACTGGCGTGCAGTGTTCTCGTAGTGCTGCGTGTACCTACGGGATTTTCAGCAGCACCACTCGCACTTTATTAACGAAACATTATAGCAAAGTTTAATACAGGCTCGTGTCGTATTTTTGGAATACCCTTGAACTCACCGATTCATATTCTAAGCACACGGCACATTGATTCTGTTAAATTAATCTTAAACCCACCATAACTCCTACCCTCTGCCTCCTGCAGAACGAGAGATTGAAATGCCGGAACGGGCATGTCCCACAAGACCTGGAGGCTGAACCAGAAACAGGAGACCGAGGAATTAAATCAATTTTCAAAATTCGTAGCCGCTCCCTGCTCTAGGACTGAAAGGTGACCAAAGTGAAGGATAAACATTAGGAATTCCGGCAGTACCCAGAACTGAGTGCCCTTTCCTAGAGTATGGGAGAGGGCTTCCCAAAGGGATCAAGCTCAAAGCCGGATATCTGATATGGTAATCAAGCNGCAGGGCTCTGAACTGGCGTGCAGTGTTCTCGTAGTGCTGCGTGTACCTACGGGATTTTCAGCAGCACCACTCGCATTTTATTAACGAAACATTATAGCAAAGTTTAATACAGCCTCGTGTCGTATTTTTGGAATACCCTTGAACTCACCGATTCATATTCTAAGCACACGGCACATTGATTCTGTTAAATTAATCTTAAACCCACCATAACTCCTACCCTCTGCCTCCTGCAGAACGAGAGATTGAAATGCTGGAACGGGCATGTCCCACAAGACCTGGAGGCTGAAGCAGAAACAGGAGACCGAGGAATTAAAATCAATTTTCAAAATTCGTAGCCGCTCCCTGCTCTAGGACTGAAAGGTGACCAAAGTGAAGGATAAACATTAGGAATTCCGGCAGTACCCAGAACTGAGTGACCTTTCCTAGAGTATGGGAGAGGGCTTCCCAAAGGGATCAAGCTCAAAGCCGGATATCTGATATGGTAATCAAGCCTGACCGGTGGAGTGTAAGATTCTGGAGGGACAAGTAGAGGAGAGATACACTTCTAGGGCCTGAGTTGTGTGTTACACTGCCCCAACGGGTCTGGAATCCGCCTTCGGGATCGGCCGGCCTGAAGGGGTGTGTGCGCATGGGGCTGGAGGGATGAGTTAATTTTGCCTGAGTATATACACTGAGTGGCCAAATTATTATGACCACCCCCTCAATACAATGTTGGACCACCTTTTGCTCTTAATATTGCATGGATTCTTCTTGGCATGGACTATGAGATGTCGGTAGGTGGTATGAGGATCTTGAGACCATATCCGATGAACTGCACTTTCCAATTCCTTAAGATTTGATGGTACTGGATCCAGCTGCCAGATGCCTAGTTCGATCTCATCCCACAGATTCACAATTGGATTGAGATTTGGTGATTTTGAAGGCCAACTAAGCAAGGTAAAGTCTCTGTCATGCTCTTCAAACCATANACAATTGGATTGAGATTTGGTGATTTTGAAGGCCAACTAAGCAAGGTAAAGTCTCTGTCATGCTCTTCAAACCATATTCGGACAATGCCAGCTTTATGACAGGGAGCATTGTCCTGCTGGAAGTTAGGTAGGGGCCGTCCCATGTGGTAATTGATAACAGGATGTGCTTGATCTGCGATAACACTTAAATACCCTTGGGTATTCAGAAGTTGTTCCACAGGAATCAAAGGACCCATACAATGCCAAGAAAACATCCCCCAAAGCATAATATTGCCACCGCTAACTTGAAGTGTTGTGGCAATGCAGTTGGGGTCAATGCTTTCCTGCTGTTTTATCCATATTCGCACCCTGTCATCTGCATGGTGTAGTTTAAAACGCAATTAATCGGACCACGTGACCCTTTTCCAATCATCTACTGTCCAATCCTTGTGCTCCTTTGTGAACTGGAGACGTCTGCTCTTGTTCAAGGCAAACAGTAGAGGTTTTCGAACAGGTCGTCGGCTTCCATAGCCTATACGGTGTAATGTGCGGCGAACAGTTCGTTCAGGGACCTTCACAGTTGCTCCTTAATTAAGATTCCCCACAATTTGACGTACCGTTGCTCTTCTGTTGGACTGGACAACTCTGGCAAGTCTCCTTTCAGATCGAGCATTCAGCAGCCTGTGACGACCATAAGCCTGACGTTGAGACCCGATTTTCTGCTTGGTAGTCCACTCTCTGTAAACATTAGTAACTGCTGCTCTCGAATACTTCACAAGTGCAGCCGTTTTGCTGATACTGGTTCAGACGCTTCGAGCGCCTACAATCATCCCGCGTTCAAACTCAGTTAAATCACGTTCTTTACCCATTTCGTCGCAAGCAACACAGTGGTCTACTTGTCCTGCATTGCCTTTTTATAGCTATCTCGTCCTCTAGCGGCAACAACGTGAAGCTATGGCTTATCTGCGTATAAGTGTCAAAATGGTCATAATAATTTGGCCACTCAGTGCATGGCCTAAATAATAAGTAGTATTAACATAAATATAAAAGCGTCTAGGCAAATAGTCGCCTTCCCGACACGATCCCCCCCCCCCTAGCCAAGGTAGTCCAACCCAACATACATTGTTAAACCTCTCATTCCACACACTACATATGGCCTATTTTCACGGAGTTATCGTTCTCTTGTCAGTGGCTTCTATTTCGCCTGCTTATTGACAGTATAACGTACGTTTAAATTCAAAATAAATTTATAAATAAGTAGATGGGTTTAATATAACAGTAGTTAATAATATTGGACTGCAGTTTGGTGGTGTAAATCATGCTCGGGGATGGGGTAGGAATACGAGGATACTCAGGTGCAAAAGGCTGGACACCATAGCTGCTCTGTACTGGAGTCTCTCCGGAGCCCTGCTTGGCGAGTGCATCGCAGACGAAGGTGTAGAGTCGTTGGAAGCTATCGATGCCGGAGCCAGGAGGCTTGGCGCTGCAGCTGTGTTCACCCTGCCAACTAACGGGAACAATAAGTTTTGGAGTATTAAGATGTTCGTAATATCAGCCAGTAATGGCCGTTAGCTGGGGACTGATCACATACCCTTTATTTAATTCTGTTATATCCCTACACTGTCAACAATTACAGTATATTTACGGAAGTGACAGATTACTGAGGTATTGACAATGTTCAAATCTGAAGGAAAAAAAATTGGATTTATGTTTTTTATTTTGTTACACACCCGCACAGCGAAAATAAACATTTTTTGTAATCTCTCGTTAAAAGCCGAAGTTATACTAAACAAAATTATAAATTTACAGAGGGGTTCTCTAAATCTACGGAAATTTTTGTGAAATCTACTGGAAGTTAGTTTTGGAAGGAAACGTAGTTTGTCATTTACAATGATTTCTGGATGTTACATTCTAGTACTTTACCGTTATCTGATGTATTTTTTTTTAAGTCTGTAATAAAGTCGAACTACGCAATATTTTCGTGCAGAAACTTCTGCATAAAAATATGGCTCGTTGAGGCAAACACCGGTTAATGAAATGGGTAGCTAGTGCTCTAGCTATAAAGAGTTCGCTGTGAACATGGAACTTCTGAAAACCTTACCTTATTCTTTTTATTTTCTATTACAGAACTTTCCGCCAAGAGAAAAAGATCATAATGCAAAAAATTTGAACAACACTATCAGCCACTTTAAATTATACCACAGACTAAAAACTTCAGCAGCTTACCTGACAACTTTTACAGGTTATTTACTTTGTATGCTTGGGCGCACACTCTGTGTTATATTTAGTTATACAGTTCATAAAAAGGGGGAATTATTTATTTCCTTCCATAGTTCTATTCATGTAAGAAGTGTTACCTATACTTTCACATTTTCTGATATTGCAAGAATAACACTGCAATAATAGACGATCCCGCGCAAGAGAAAAAAAAACTGCTGTGACAAACGTACCACCGAAAATTAAGTCGGATAAAATAAAAATTCGCTTACCACTCGTGGAGGATGAATCAATATATACAGGTGGACGTGCGCGTTTGAGGCACTGAAAAAAAAAGGACAGCTCTAAGGGATACATCCTCTCGTACCAAATACCTCATCGCCTCTATGGGCATTATATAGAACACCTCGCAACATTAAACCCTAAAATTTAAGAGTAAAAGCTGTGACTTCGTTGCAAAATAATAAATATAAAAAATGTCCCTACAAAACAAATCTTCGGATTTCTCTACCCTAAATGTCCATACCTAAAATGTTGATTGAAACACAAGTATTATACACTATTCACGGCAGCAGCCTGAGCATATTTTAAGATCCTTCCAGCAAGCACAATAACCAAAAAAAAATATGTTTTACAGTAGCCCCAGACGTTGCATTTTCAGAGCTTTAAAATATTGTGTTTATTAGTCACATGAAAAATTTTATATAAGAACTATCCATATCAACGATTGACTAAGGACAAAAATTAGCTGAAGGGAACATTATATAGCACGGCGTTGAAAATTTCTCACTTTATCGTGAACAGCCTACAGTTAATTTCATTCGCGAATTATTACAACGTAGAAGTAAACAAATAAAACGGCTCATCCGCACAAGTAATGTTTCTCAAATTCATTTGGTAGCTATACGCAAGTAGTTTTTGCTACGAACTTCTCTAAAAGAAATTTGTAAACAATCTCTAAATTAAATATGTGAAAGGTTTACGTAGCACTCGCACTGACGTCATGTCATGTCACGTCACGTAATTCATCACGAGCCACCCAATTCAGAAGATGAAGTCCTGCCCGAAACTTCTTCCAAGTATCTTCCTTATTTTCTCGTCGATGCGACCTATCTCCACGCCAAAAAGAGCGAACTTTCTCACGGCTGAATGACGAAAATGATGTAACATAATTGGTCCAAAACTGTCCAGATTCTCTGAAGGCAGCTAGCTACCCCAGGACCAATAAAAGGTTTCCTTTATCGGTGCCTGCAGAGCTTTCTGTAGCGCGAAAAAAGAAACTCATTCGTTCGAGAGATGCTCGTTTTACCTTGGTCACCACCACCTTCCCCAAAAACAGGAAAAGAAACCACGACCAAGTTCAACTAACTGTGTTCAGCTTGTTCTCTGGAGGCGGGGGAACATGTTTGAGCAAGAATGCACCTTCAGGACACGTCAATACATAGAATTTTGACGAAGGTTTTCTGGTTAGTAAGTAGCCAATTTTTTTTTCTGCCTGTAGATGCTCAACCGGAAAATAATGCATGCTCTGTGCGAAAAACAAAATTATGGCATCTTTAAAAAGACTTATTTTTAGCTCAACCAAAAATATCCTGTAAATAAAATGTACTCATTAAAGCAAAAATTGCAATTTTACTGTTTATTAAATATCTGAGTTTTAAATTTTCAGAACTGCTAATTTCATATTTTCACTAATAACATTTATTTTGTTTAAACACATACCATAAAATACAAAATAAACCGGGAAATTAGAAAATACGTACTAATGAACTGCACAGACACTTGCCTGAAGATAGAANCATAAAATACAAAATAAACCGGGAAATTAGAAAATACGTACTAATGAACTGCACAGACACTTGCCTGAAGATAGAAAACTAATTGTAAAGTATCACACCCAGTGCTGGATAAGCGAGTCGGAAATGTTACCGCATGATCAAAGGCACTTAGTAATAAAAATTAAATTTCACAGCAATGAGAAAAGAAGCACTTTGGTACCCAGCAAACTAGGAATTTTCCGTAACAGTAACGGTGTCGAAAGGGCATTTTTCCAGCAGGGATTAACCTTTAAAACAGGCTTCATTTTTTTTATCACACCACCTGTGCTACGCTCACGCCCGTTGGAGAGCGAATGAGGCTTTGGCGGCCAAGCTTTCATTTCAGATTATTTTTATGACACAATTTAAATTTAATAATTTTTAAAGGTTATTTATTTTAGATCACTGGTACTTGAATTACAGACAAACGTAGGAACTAATTGATAATGCATTGTTACTAATAGCACATGATAATCTATTAAAAGCACTCTGTTTATATTGAGTTAAATAACATTATTATTTTAATGTTTAAGTACAAAATAAAAATATATTGGGATATTTGGGATACTAACAACTTCTTATAGCAATTTTTTTATGTTGGGCATCAACCGACATTCTTGTGATCGTGTTGGCAGGCGAGAGAATGTTTTAGCGATCCAAAGTAGTGAATAAAAAGCCTATTTTGTCTTGTGGTGGTTGCCTCGTCCCAAATTAATGCCGTACAACACGTTCGATATTGAAATAGAAGTAACAATATAAAGAGAACTTAACTGCTATATAAGAGATGATACGTAAGTTACAGTAAAGGAGGAATTTCAGTGAGTACGACTCATGGTAACATGGGGGCCATGATAATTCTAAAAGATGTCTTTATAACCTCAGTGCGGCTGTGAACCCTACCACCCCTTATATTCTACGCCAATTTAGAATAGAATAATCTTAAATGTAACAATTTTAATTTGTGTAGCGGTTGAAATAAATATAGCAGTTATTACAAGATTGAATGATGTGAGGATACGCGTTAGAAAACCACTGCTGTACTTTCAGTAGACATAAAACAACGGAAACTATCCTTAAGAGCTGCCATTCATTCATGCAAATGGTAGAGATTATTTAACAAGAAATTCTGTGAAAATTTCTTTTGGAAATTTCGTCACACGGGTATGCTGAAGAAAGGCATTTAAAAAGTAATCAGTGTGTGGAAGTCTGGGGCGGCTCATAAAAAAGTGGTGACGCTACGCCACTGTGGAAGACACGGTGGCTTATAGGGTCAGAGTTAATGCCTTCAGGCACAGACTATATGATGCCTGAAGGTTAAGGGGTTTGTAATAANCATTATCCAGCTCGTCAGCTATTTCTTCCGCGGTGCGTGTTTTTCTGAATTTAGGCGAACTGTGCATGATTATTTTCTATATCATGAAACCTCCGCGCTCAACAAATATCACGGACCTGCTAGAGGTGTAGGGGGGTGGGGGTGGGGTTCCTGGCTATGCATCTGCGACACGTGCCCGGCTTGGCAGCGCATGTTGGCCTCTGCATGACCTCCTTCTGCGGGTACGACGGCTGCCACGTGTCTCTCTAAGCCCCTATACTGGTTACACTGGAGGGGGGAGGGGTTGTGGGCCAGCGTTGCTCTAATATTCTTAAACCGTCACACGTTAATTGTCTTGAGAAAACNAGGAGGGGGGAGGGGTTGTGGGCCAGCGTTGCTCTAATATTCTTAAACCGTCACACGTTAATTGTCTTGAGAAAACAATTCTCCTGTAAGTGTCACAAAAGATGTTCACTTTAAACAGAATCGGTTCGTTATATATTTATCACGCTCAGTAATACTTACACTGTGCTAAATGAACGGGCATGCACATTATTAGGGTAGCTATAAACAAAGAAAATAATATATGTACTACATTTGTGTTAATTTTCAGCCTCAGCATTTTTCTTCAAAAGGGAATTCCAAAAGGTTTTTTATACAAAAGCACGACCAGAGAGGCATGGTAAGTTTTTTTAATTAGGAATAAACTTTCAAATGAAATTCGACTTATTTTCCCTCATGTAATGACCAGAAAAGCCAGTTTGTCGGTAAATTCATTATTCGTCCAGATACCCGATATCTGGAATTTGTTAGAATTCCTTAACTAATCAAAATGTTTACAGATAAATCAAGCTATGAAACCACTCCCTACCTTTGCAAGTAAAAGTGGCCTTTTTCTTGAATTTATGGAAACCAAATTTTAGAATAATCCCTGCTTTTATGAAAAACTTTTAAAGAAGCGTTACCAAGTATGACGCTATAAAATCTATAGTAAAACGAAAAGTTGAAATACTAGTCTACTAATGAAGGAGATAAATACTCGTAATAGCCTATTATTTTCACAGACATACGCATCAACTAAAAAAACTGGCACGTAGGAAAAAAANAGATAAATACTCGTAATAGCCTATTATTTTCACAGACATACGCATCAACTAAAAAAACTGGCACGTAGGAAAAAAAAGGGAGGGGAGGAAATTTGCCACACAAATCCAGAGAATCACTAGCACGCGGTCACGTCCTGTAATTATACATAAGTTTTTCGCAGAAAACATATATCGGTTTCAAAAGCGAAGGTAACATATTAGCGGGAGGGGAGCAATGGGAAACCTCGCTGACATCCCACCCCACCTGAACGACGGCTGTTTAAGCTTCAGAGCACCGTAGACAGAACGAGAAGCGGCGACGCCAAAGATGGAATAGCGACGGAGTGTAGAAACTATGCGGAAAAGCAATAACCCTACGGAAAACCACCTGCCATCACCAGGGTCCACCAAGTTTAGATGTTTGGACAAAACTTTGAGCTGCGATCAAGCCGCAACTGCAAACGCTGCAGCTATATGCTGTTCACGGTTAGTTCCAACTTTCCTGAAAACCTGCCTAAGTTCTACTTCCAGGTTAATCCTTCGCCTCATGCAAACAAAGCTTAGCTGTGTCTAGAAATTACATCAAAGGGACAACGCACCGGATTCGTGCGCACTCAATATAATATTTTCCATAATAAATATNCCGTTCACGGTTAGTTCCAACTTTCCTGAAAACCTGCCTAAGTTCTACTTCTAGGTTAATCCTTCGCCCCATGCAAACAAAGCTTAGTTGTGTCTAGAAATTACGTCAAAGGGACAACGCACCGGATTCGTGCGCACTCAATATAATATTTTCCATAATAAATATTTCTTACTAGTACCTAATTACCAAAACACCTTTTTTCTCTCCGTATTCATTAGTATTAACCACTAATTTTATAGGCAGAATATAAGTAGAAGTTGAATCTAACTAAAAACAGCGTACATTTGTATTGACACAATTATAAAAAACTTTCTATACGTAACATTTTTAGCAAACNAGATAAACACTCGTAATAGCCTATTATTTTCACAGACATACGCATCAACTAAAAAAACTGGCACGTAGGAAAAAAAGGGAGGGGTGGAAATTTGCCACACAAATCCAGAGAATCACTAGCACGCGGTCACGTCCTGTAATTATACATAAGTTTTTTCACAGAAAACATATATCGGTTTCAAAAGCGAAGGTAACATATTAGCGGGAGGGGAGCAATGGGAAACCTCGCTGACATCCCACCCCACCTGAACGACGGCTGTTTAAGCTTCAGAGCACCGTAGACAGAACGAGAAGCGGCGACGCCAAAGATGGAATAGCGACGGAGTGTAGAAACTATGCGGAAAAGCAATAACCCTACGGAAAACCACCTGCCATCACCAGGGTCCACCAAGTTGAGATGTTTGGACAAAACTTTGAGCTGCGATCAAGCCGCAACTGCAAACGCTGCAGCTATATGCTGTTCACGGTTAGTTCCAACTTTCCTGAAAACCTGCCTAAGTTCTACTTCCAGGTTAATCCTTCGCCTCATGCAAACAAAGCTTAGCTGTGTCTAGAAATTACATCAAAGGGACAACGCACCGGATTCGTGCGCACTCAATATAATATTTTCCATAATAAATATTTCTTACTAGTAATTACCAAAACACCTTTTTTCTCTCCGTATTCATTAGTATTAACCACTAATTTTATAGGCAGAATATAAGTAGAAGTTGGATCTAACTAAAAACAGCGTACATTTGTATTGACACAATTATAAAAAACTTTCTATACGTAACATTTTTAGCAAACNGATCTAACTAAAAACAGCGTACATTTGTATTGACACAATTATAAAAAACTTTCTATACGTAACATTTTTAGCAAACACCACATCATACACGCGGTGATTTTTCAAAGGTTTGATTAAATGTGAGAAGAGACCACGAATTGCATTAGAATGTATTTGAAGCCGTAATGCAAGATCTATGATCGTATGATAAATTTGATACAACTTGTGCTGCCCCGCTACCACTCCTTCCTGTTTTTTTTTTGCGTTTATATTAATGCAAAAGTTTACATAATAATAATTATAGTTAATTTAACAACTGTCCTACCCCCTACCACACCCACACCTTTTTGCTATCATACCACTGCAAACGTTTACTTGGAATCATTGGCAATCACAATAAATATTTCATTATGATGATTCCAATTATTTAGCACTGCATTCTATGAATTATATTTGGGGTTTGGCGAGCGTGACCGCTAACAACTTCATGTTCGCGCGGCAAAGCGGCCGTCCCGACGATAGCTTGAAACTCATACACTGATTAACTCGGTAATATAGCACAGAGTCAATTATCAACTGGCTCTGAGCCCATTAAAATATACGACGTTCCACGTATCCACATATAACTATATTAATGCAGCCGACCTCCCGTGGCGCTGTCGATTGGTGCACACCGGTCTGGGGTGCGGGAGGTTCAGAGTTCGAATCCTAGGTAAACCATGTGTGTTAGTTTAGGTTAGGTCATAAGTTAGTTTATAAGACATCCCCCGATACGCCTTCAAGCATAACANAAACCATGTGTGTTAGTTTAGGTTAGGTCATAAGTTAGTTTATAAGACATCCCCCGATACGCCTTCAAGCATAACAACGGGAGGCATTAATAAGTTCTTTCCTACCCAATCCTATATTAATGTAATTATTTACGGACATGCCGTAAATTGATTACCGATAGCTCCCGAGAATCAGGAAGGGCGTATTTTCGGATTTGTTGATCAAATTAATTCCAGGAAAGTCAGAAATATTAGACCCAAGGAGACTTTGCTGTTGAAGTAAACATTCATGGGTAACTAATGTATTGTATAATTTCACAAAAAAATTATACTTAATGACGGTGGCAAAAAAAATCAATTTTACAATCAAGTGATCAATTTATCTTTCCGCAGGAAATTTATTNTATACTTAATGACGGTGGCAAAAAAAATCAATTTTACAATCAAGTGATCAATTTATCTTTCCGCAGGAAATTTATTCCGATGTCCGTGATAACCAACGACCGTGTTCCAAACCCAAACAAAAGCCACCGATTACTTCTTCCAGGAAATCGCTGACTCTCGGCGGTTCTTGATCGCCGATAAAGAACAAGAAAAACAAATGCCGGTGCCTTCCCCACATCCCTAAATCCCGACCTGAGGTTCCCCTCCATCATTCATCTTTATCCTCCCAATTCCCCGCGCCCTCCTTTACCACCCGGAAACTTTTAATGCGCCTACACTCGTTTGGCCGCAACTTGGGGGAACAAAAGAATCGATTCCCCCTCAACTTTTCATCGCCGGTGCGCGAAGCGTACTTTATAGAAAGTTGTTCCGGGGGAGCGGACCTGTAGGCAAACGAGGAGGAGGGTTCACACAAGTCGAAACAACTGCAATATCTTACGGTGGAAAACCGGGCAAAGCGAAATGTATGAAGTTGGCCCCGCACCGACGCGATAACAGTTGGGAAAACGCAGCACGCAGCTGCGTTCTTCGAACGGTTACACTTTCGCAGCCAACCAACCCCGGAATACGCACTATACGTGGTCTCGGCTTCTGTGCTGGGCGGAAGATGGGCTGAAGGGTGGCCGCATACAAAAAGCCACATTTGTTTCCGATGCGACATGTCGCCACAAGTCACGTTTGGCTCAGACACGGCTCATACATTCAGTGACACCCTTTTTTGGAAGCAAAACGTTTGCTTTAAAATGGCCAAACAAGTTCTTGCTCTTGCCTAATTGTTGTTAGTGAACTAAATGTTCACACCAATAAATGCATTTTTATTTAAATAAATACAGACTTACATAAAAACCCTACTAAGAATTGTTAAAACCAGCTTGGGAAAAACTTTTTTAGTATATTAACATTATTTTGCCAAATAAACACCACAAGCTTCTCTCAAAATAACAACTTCACAATCAGCTTTGTGCTTATCGCAGCCCGCTCCTCAAGCTTTGAATTTGCCACCACTCCGCAGTGCTTGGGATTTCAGTACCCCTACTCCTGCTCATTCTTTACCTCCTCCTTNGCTTTGAATTTGCCACCACTCCGCAGTGCTTGGGATTTCAGTACCCCTACTCCTGCTCATTCTTTACCTCCTCCTTGGTTATCCCTCCCTCCGCGCATGCGCGATAGCTAGCCTTCCCCTACTTTCGTTGTGCTCATTTTTGTATATGCCTTCTGGCATTGACTGTTCATTTGGGAACACAACTCGTCGGCACTTCTCCATCCTTGATATGGTTACATGATTTATTGGGGTAAACGGACGTGCTGCTTTATGTAGGCGAGTTGAATAATTCGGGGTGTTTTTTTTTATATAGTTTTTATGATATTGTTTAAGGGCTAGTTAAATTCACAGGGATTTTTGCTGACAGCTTGTATTAGAAATTATTTTTGGCCTCCAGTTTTAAATTATATTTCGGTTCAACTATACGCGGTGCAGTGACGGTGTTGTAATAGTTCTGGTGTTACCTTGTTGAAGTTTTTTAATTTATTGCCTTCGGTTAGCCCGATACGGTGATGTGTTGCACTGTAATGCGGAAGTCAATGTACAGCACTGCTTTCGCTTGGTCGCATATAGTCAAAGTCTATTTTTCACCCACCTGCAAGTTTTAAATTGAGTCTTACGTGTTGTGATTTTAAGGTGCTCTTTATTACGCTTTTTTATTAAAGTAAAAATAAATGCTAATATTTTAATGTATTTCTGGTACGCTGGCATAAAAAGGGGTTTTAGTCTCTGCTCCTTAGGAGCACCTCTCCTAGGAATTTTTACGTCAATGTTTTTATTTTAATTGCTAGTGCTGACGCCTTTGTTCGGCTTAATTTTGAGTGTGCGTCGTGTACGCGGCTGTCCGTTGTGTAACAGTTTTAATATTAATGTGTGTTAATTATTTTCTTGTCAGGCATATATACACTGAAGTGCCAAAAAAAACTGGTACACCTGCCTTATATCGTT
>NQII01003391.1:262871-278707 GCA_002778355.1 Clitarchus hookeri | reverse complement strand
CCCCCCCCTTAGCTAACCTTGGGACAATGTGGACACGCACCGCGGAGGAATAAGCTGACAAACTTTGAAAGGACACCACCCACCCCCTCATCACAACAAGGGAAAGCATGCAGGAAATTAGGGAGAGAGCCTAGAAAGGATATAAGCCTCTTTGCGGGGAGGGTGGGCCAGTCAGAAGATTACCACACAGAGAGCATGATCAGATCAGTTGAATATCGCCATGCAGAAAGGTTAGTTCGGTATCAGTGGACAGTTGCAAATCAGTCGCGCAGAGAGCGGCCGGGGGAGATCGAACCCCGGCCACAACAGTACATCATTACATCAGTTCGTCAGTACCACGCAGAGAGAGGTCAGCCACGCCCGTCAGTCGAAGTAACGAGCAGCAAGTAGCTGGAGTAGTACTGCCACCCCGGAATATGCAGGAAGGTAGTCAGTCGCGACATTAAGGGGTCAGCCAAATCGGGACGCGTGACACAGGGCCTAATCAGATACAGTTACCAGAGTCACGTTGGATGAGTAGCTTCATCACATCGGGACGCGAGTTAGCCAGCCAGTTACCGCATAAGACAGTCAGTTTCCAGTCAGTCAGTTGCAACGCACCGAGAAGGCGGAGTCGAGTGGTGAACTTCACCGAGAAGTGCCATGTCGAGCTAGTGGGATTGTCCAGTGCATCCTGTAGCCGCGAAGGACGGGTTGTACCCACAAACGTTGTCCCTCGCCGGGACGTGGTTGGGTAGTAAGCAGTCAGTTACTACCCTACGCCGAGAACGGGAGCGAGTGGTGAGCCCCATCGAGGGGCGCCATGTCGAGAGGAAGCCATCTACGTGCAACAAGCCAACCACAGAGGGCCTGTAACAGGGCCATCCAGCTCACCAGACCCATCAACTGCCAGAACAACTACCACGCAACATGTGTAGATAAGTAACCCCGTCGTCACTCAGGGACCTGTCCTGACACCTAATGCCCCTCCAGCATCAGAAACTTAGCCAGAACATGGTAACCAGCCCTTCATGCCTTGACCTCTCAGGGCGTTAAAGTATGTGTAAATTCCCGCAACAGTGCCAGGAAAATATAAGCAAATTCGCGTTCAATAAACCTGTTCGAAACTAAGAAGTCGTGATGAAGTCATTGTGTGTGATTTACCCTCAACCTTCAAGGCCCCTTTTAGTCTGTGCCTGGAGGAATTTAACTCCGACCCTATGAACCACTCTGTGTGCCACAGGTGGGGAATAGCGTCACTTTTTATAACTGTGTTAAACTACGAAGTTACAAAATGGAGTAAAATAACATGAAAATTTTAAAAATCCAAATACAAAGTATGTGAATTAACAAGATGCAGTTGTCAAAAATTATATGCTGGTGGTAAAATTGCTCAGTAAAACAGAGGAAAATTTACAGAAATTGTTAAATTACAGAGAATTTACGATTTTACTTTTTGGATAGAGAGAAAATACACATGCACAGTGATAAAATTACAATTGCGGTGTCTGTAAATTTACTTGCTGTGGAGAGGAAATACACGAATGTTGCAGTTTATTTTCTGCTGCATAGTAATAGTAATTTTACACCATTCTATGTAAAGTTAGTGGTACAAAGTATACGTTATTTTACTAATTTGTAGGGTAAACTGTCTTGGACGTAGAATAAAAACACTGACATGTAGGTGTAAAATTACACTGATTTCAGTGGAGACACTGGGGCCACATACATTTAGTGTAGAATTACACGATTATTTTTACAGTGTGTGTAAAAACTATCTACGTAGTAAATTTTAAACCTTCAAGTATTTTACCATTACCGATTCCTACTTAATGCAATAAATTTTTCAGCATTAGTTTAGATTTCCAGTATGATAATAATGGCACAGCCTAATCTGGCAGCTCTCATGCCATTCTGGCTCCAGCCAATCCACAGGGATGAAAAGGCTATATGTATTTTAACGGGAACACTTACTCGCATGCGGCCCTGAAAATTGGTAACGATGAAGATAAGGTAGTTCTATGTCTTAGCAGTGAATTAAAAGTATTACGAAAAAATTTAGCAATTCTGAAATTATTAATTTTACTTAATGTATTTTTTAATACATAAGCGTAAGAATTGGCAAAACTGTGAAATGTCTAATTTTTTTTTATGATTTCAAATTTTACTTCACCGACGCTTGAATAAAGTGATAAAACCCATGGTAATGGTAATTTTATATATGACGGAAGTATACGGAATGTGCACACAAGTAGATCTTAGGCAGGGCTTTCAAAAGTATTCACTTTACCGTGAACAGCCTTTAGTATCCCACATCCTTTACATACCATGAAAGCAACAATATGACCTTTTCATGCATCAGAGATGATAAGTAATGCCCTGCACCCTTTGACTGCTAACTGCATAATTTAAGACGAACCTTCCCCCGCCATATATAATTCCTGGTTTTTCTAGCTTGTTAAGGAATTTCCTTTTTAAAAAATATAAGTTACCCGTGTACCCAACCAGTTATTGACTACACAGCAGTACAGACAAAACAACTGTACTACGAACTATTATTTACGTTACAATATTGATACTGAGAAATTTTTATAGAATTCATATTGTTGCGTAATTATAAGTTCCTAGCTCCTGTGTCTTCACTGAATTACAGTTTAAGGTTAATATAGTCCATTCACGGTTACTTCATACTTTTCTAAAGCCCCGCTAAAGTTACATTTTCAGAATATTCCACCGCCTCATGCAAACAAAGCCTAACTAAGTCTAGTAAATTGCAACAAAGGGACAACGCACCGTATTCGTGCACACTCAGTGTAATATTATTTTCCATAAGATATATTAATTACTAGAAATTACCAAAAAACCTATTTTCTCCCTGTTTATATTCATATTAGTTATATATGAATTATTATATTTTATAGATAGAATATAAGTAAAAGTTCCATTTAACTTAAGAATAAGGTACTTTTTTTTGTTAACACATTTATAAAACGGTTCTACGAGGTATATCCAGAAAGTTAGAGTACTCAATTTTTTGTATTAAAAAAATATATTTAAACAAAATTACAGGATATTGTATGTATATAGGTTACTTATTTTTCTACGTAGTCGCCTTCCCGTTCTCTGCAGGTTGTAAGTCGTGGCACAAGCTTTTTGATGCCCTCCCCATAGAACTCTCCCGCCATCTCCTTCGTCCACTTCAAGACCTTGTCTCACCTCCTCATTGGTTAGAAATTTTTTTTCCACCCATGTGAGTCTTCAGGAAGGTGAAAAGATGAAAATCTNTTGTCTCACTTCCTCATTGGTTAGAAATTTTTTTTCCACCCATGTGAGTCTTCAGGAAGGTGAAAAGATGAAAATCTGAAGGTGCCNCCCATAGAACTCTCCCGCCATCTCCTTCGTCCACTTCAAGACCTTGTCTCACCTCCTCATTGGTTAGAAATTTTTTTTCCACCCATGTGAGTCTTCAGGAAGGTGAAAAGATGAAAATCTGAAGGTGCCCAAGTCAGGGGAGTGTACAGGGTGGTTCAAAAAGCCCCAACCAAACGAGTTCAAAAGCACCTTGGTGGCGTTGGCCGTGTGCGGGCGAGCGTTGTCGTGCAACAAACACACTCGTTTCGTCAACATTCCCCTCCGTTTGTTTTTAATTGCTCCCTCTTGAGCTTTTGTAGGGTATCACAGTATCGTGCTGCAGTAATCGTCTCCCCCGAGGCAAAAAATCACGGTTGCCATGATTTTTTTGGCCAAAATTGAGGTTTTGAATTTTTTGGCAGATCGGGTACCAGTGTGCTGTCACTGTGATGACTGTCTTTTTGTCTCAGGGGTGTAATGAGCCACCCATGTTTCATTACCAGTCACAATGGAGTTCAGAAAATCCTCACCTTCCAATTCAAATCGCTCAAGGAACTCGCGAGCGCTAGCGACCAGATTCTGTTTGTGCTGCTCTGTCAGTTGTTTTGGGACCCAATTTTCGACATCCCAGCGTTTCTGTAATTGTTTCGTGTAACAGAGATCTGAAAATTTGTGGAAACATCGCAGACACTAAATCCAGTGTCAATCAGCGGTCTTCACGAACAGTTTCCTCGATTTTGTTCACCAACTCATCGGTCACAGTTGAAGGTCTTCCACTCCTTTCCTCGTCATTAATATTCGTTCTTCCTTTATTAAACTCACGACACCACTTAAACACGTTCGTTCGGTTTTCATCCGTGTAAAAATTTCAGTCGGCGTGTTTCCTTCCACGAGAAGGAACCTTATGACAGCGCGCATCTCGCACTTAGCGGGATTTTTGATTGACATATTTCACATAAACGGTCACTACGAGGAGAGTTTTGCTACTGACGATAGTCGCCGGTGCTCGTTGTGTTCAGGAGACCGCCCACTACAACTCAGTGTTGCCAACTGTTGAAAAAAAAATTCCCACAGCGCGACAGCCCAACAGTACTGTTACTTTATGGACACGCCTCGTAATGCGTGACATTTTTAGGAAACAACTAAACACGTCATAAATAGCGTGATTTTTCATAGATCTGATTCAAAAAGGGTGATGAAATCACAAATAGACTATAGTTAGTTGGTTATATGGATACTTACGAAATTTTCCTTTTATTAAAGACATATATAGAAAAACCAGGGCTCCAATCTGGAGGGGAAAAGGTTCCCGTGAAGATTTGACTACGTCTTGAAAACAAACACTTTTAATTCAAGGACCGTAAGAACCTTGAGAGAAACATGTGATCCCAAGCAATAACACAATCATACATGCTATTTAAATTGCAACAAGACAACCCTTCCGTAATATCAACTAAAAACACTCACTATATCTCATGGCTGCCTCAAGTTGCTGTGCGGCCACAGGGAAACAATCCAGCAGACTTCTGAAACACAAAACGAGAACAACAGATTAAACTTCAGAATTTAAACAGCACTTCAAAAGTAGTAGTTAGTAATACCAAGCTGTAATACATAAGCATCGTCTTGAGGTATGTTTACACGAGGGCAGTAGCTGGATCCAGTTCATTGGAAAAGAAATGGAAACGAGTAGACACCCTATTCAAGTAACTGACTCCAGCACTGGAACCAGTATTCTGATTTTCCAGTAGCTGTCTCAACAAGCTGGTTACTGGCACGCCATAAGGCACCAGAATGCACAATTCTTGGAACTCCAAGCAACTCGCGTCGTGTAAACAGCAACTTGAATAATACTTCAGTAAAGAGGAGTGGTAAAGATACTCTTGCTGCAGTAGTGCTGCCTTATTCTCCGCATTCGTTCGGAAACAGTCTAATAATAACACTTAAGTTTATACAATCATTGGTTGTGCATAAACTATGCACATCAGATACACAATGTGCACCATTACGGCATTGCCGGTTGGAGTGTGTGAATCACTTTGATGTGACCTGTGTGCCTTACTGCATGGGCTCTTACCGTAGATATTAGACTTTCCGAGCTAAAGCGGAGAATAATTCAGCACTATGCAGCAAGCAGATAAGCCATCTACCACTTACAGAACCTGCAAGTCTTGCATGCAAGTTAACTGACAATCGAAAGGTCGTTCATTTAAAAAGTAATTAGTTTTACGTTGCAACACTGAATCGTGTGTGTTGTTTCAGTGTTAGGCATTGTCTGTCTGTGGTGCTGCTTTCTGAATGGAATGCAGTTTACANCTGAATCGTGTGTGTTGTTTCAGTGTTAGGCATTGTCTGTCTGTGGTGCTGCTTTCTGAATGGAATGCAGTTTACAAACGAAGAAAGCATTTGACATGCTGATAATACTAGGGGAATGTCGTCGGAACTGCAGAGCTGCTGCCCATTTGTACACAGAGAGACACCCACAGCGCGTCCATCACTCGTACAATGTCTTCCAGCGTCTTGCGTGTCGCGTGCGCACAACCAGACTAGTGCAATCGACACGCAACAAATGTCGTCGGATCAGACGACCTGTGAGAGACGAGAGGGCTGTTGATGTATTTGCTGCCATGGCAGNACGAGAGGGCTGTTGATGTATTTGCTGCCATGGCAGTTAATCCTCATGATTCTACACTGAGGATTACCCGCGACTCAAGAATGTCTCAAAGTACAGTGTGGAGAATCTTTGCTGATAATCGTTTACATCCGTACCATGTACAGCTGCACCAAGAACTTGGGGAAAAATGACTTTCCTAAGTGCATTGATTTCTGCAACTGGTACCTAAGCAAGGACCGTTTTTTCCATTACAGCATTTTGTGAACTGATGAGGCCACATTCAAGAGTAATGGTGACGTTAACATACATAATGCCTATTGCTGGTCTGTAGTCAAACCATATTGGCTCCGTCAAGTTAATAACCAGCATGTGTGTAGACTTAATACTTGGTGCGGTCTTCTCGAGCATCGTGTCATAGGACTATTTTTATGAAGGGCAATTGAATGGTGCAGGTATGCAGACTTCCTAGGGAATAGTTTGTATCAGCTGATCGAAGATGTCCCTCTCGCTCTGAGATTAACACTGTGGTATGAACATGATGGCTGACCTTGTCACATTTTACGCAGATCTCGGCTAGTTGCTGATATGTTATTCCCCAGACGGTGGATCGGACGAATGGGGCCTGTAGCTTGGCCACCACGTTCTCCAGACTTGTCCCGAAAGACTTCTTTTTGTGGGGGAGAATTAAATATATCGTCTTAGGCATGCATCCAACAACGAGGTAATACATTAAATACAGAATCAGAGCAGCATGTGGAACTCTCAGCTGTGGTAATGTCCGCCGAGCAACCACGAACGTAAGAAAGAGAGCAGAGTCGTGTCTGATACAGGATGGTCGACATTACGAACACTTGTGAAGTGTGATTTATGTGAATGTGTGATCCCAGTTTCCATTTAACAGTACTCTTACACCATACCGATATTTACAGTACACCCGACGTCCTTTTGATTATACGTAAACTAGGTATGCATGCCAGAAAAACCACATGTTTCGTTAATTTCCATTTGATTGCAGTAAGAATAAAAATAGTTTTAGTTGTGTTTCATTGTCCGTATACTAAGCACTTCACAAACCATATGCTTACATGATTTATTTTATTGTGCGTAAACTATGCATGTAAGAAAACAGCTGTCTTAGTAATTGATGATTCCTTGCAGACGATCCATCATCCAACGATATCATATACGACCCCTGTTCCCATTTGCAATTTCAAAGCTCACCCTCTGTACCCCTATCCCCGGTATGTTTGGGGGAATTGAATTAATATTAATCGGTGATTCATATAGGGTATATTTATCACTTTTTTTTCGCGAACCCCCGGTATCGTGTTGTCGAAAAAAAGGAGTGATACAGGTGCTGTGAATCAGCCTATATATTATACACACACACACACACACACACACACATATATATATATATATATATATATATATATATATATATATTATATACACACACACACATACATATAGGGACCTACTTATATGCGGCAGTTATTCACTATTTATGCTGGATAATTCTATTATTGACAAAATATATTAAACTGAAATATTGATATGCAGAATGTTCTGTAATCGTTACGTTAACCGCATTTTTCGCTCAGGGCTCTATGCATTCATATGGGATGTGTGCACGAAATATTTTTACAACACATGGCCTTCATGCCTTTTGTATCAGACAGCTTGCCCACATTTTTTGAAAATGAACTGTAATTTCAGGTATCAAATATCTGCACTGCAGACCAGCAGGTAATTGAAGATGCCCTTTCGGAATCGGAACGTGAGGAGACAGGCGTACCAGACCCTCCTACTAGCAAACAAGGCGACAGCTCCTCAGAGGCACTGCAACACCGCAAGCACGTGGACAGAAGCGCAAGGCTGTGTCCAGTATTTCAGCTGTGTCAACGGCTCTGAACGACTTAAAGGAAATATCTGAAGATATTAACAGAGATAAGAGCGAATTTTATGTGTTCGAGAAACCAGTTGGCACCCAACGTAAACCCATACCCCTAACTACTGCTTTGAATAGCCAAATGGAATTACAAAACATTGTAATCAAATATCGTCTTATAGCTGGAAACGCAAAGCAGCTAACTGCATGTAGCACGCCATCTCCTCACCCCTCACCCAACCCTCGCATTTCAGCAGCGGGGTTCACGGCATTCTTTCACAAGTTGTAGAAGGTATTTCAGTTGCCTCAGAACATACTGAAGAAACTTGTAATACATATACATACCTTACATGTAGAACATGAAAATGACATGATCTACGCACCGTTAATTTGTATTAGCTTAGCTGTATTACGTGTACCCGCTTTCCTTGATGTAAACATATAATGCCAAATAAATTGTATTCAGCACTTCTGGAAGTAACTATGATATCTTACATTTTGGAATGCTGTACAAATACTGCAGCGATGGCAAACTGTCTCCTGTCGCTAAATAACGTAACTTTATTTGTAGTTTGTCTGGCAGGAATTCTTGCCTCATCAAGGTATCTCATTTTTTAATTGCACCTTCAACTTTATGTAAAAGCTATTCAAAATTGTTTTCTGTCATCCTCAAATGGTTGATATACATGTCAGGATCTTCGTCAGCAAGTTCACGTAACCATGTTTCCGAAACACCCAAAGTGTTAAGTCATAAAATCCAGTCTTTCACACAAATTCTGCGTCTCTTCTTCTTCTTCTGGTTCTGTAGTATTGTCTCCAATTCGGGTATAAGTACCTGTTCAACACATCGTATGCCACAACGAAGTACATGCTTCGCACCAAATGGCGCCATATTGTTTAACTTTGGCAACTGGCAACGTGTAAACATTCGATGGAACCAGTAATTGGAACCTGCTACAGTCCTATCTTCAGGATCCAGTTACTGTCTCCAGCTACTGGTCTCGTGTAAAGTACCTTCAGCACAGCATGATCATCCAGTCCAGTAAACACTATTTTGTTAACTTTCTTACTTCGTGTACAGTTCGTGTTATACTAGTCGACCGTGCAAACAAGATAAGTTATTTAGTGATCAGCAACATCTGTTGATGTATTTGCTGCCATCGCATTTAATCCTCATGATTCTACACTGAGGATTGCCCGCGACTCAAGAATGTCTCAAAGTACAGTGTGGACAATCTTTGCTGATAATCATTTACATCACCCTCTGTACCCTTACTCCCGATATGTTCGGGGGAATGGAATTAATATCAATCGATGATTCATATAAGGTATAGTTATCACAATTTTTTCGCGAACCCCCGGTATCGTGTTGTTGTCGAAAAAAAGGAGTGATACAGGTGCTGTGAATCAGCCTATATATTATATACACACACACACACACACACACACATATAAGGTTTATGACTGGGCACTTACTAAATGGTTTAAAAATTAATTCATAATTTAAATCTGCTATGTTCCGTTGTGTGGTGAATATACGGGACGAAATAATTATGTTGTTTTACCATACAATTTTATCATTATTTAATATAGACAAAAAACAGTTGTTAGACGCCTTCCTGCCTTACTGTCACTAAGTATGATCTTTGATACGCCAACGCTATAATAGCATGTTTCGTTTTTACGCCAGGTGTAACAAGTCACAATGATACACGTCAAAACCAGTAACAAGTGTTATTTCTACGGACNCTCCAACGCTATAATAGCATGTTTCGTTTCGTTTTTACGCCAGGTGTAACAAGTCACAATGATACACGTCAAAACCAGTAACAAGTGTTATTTCTACGGACAAATATAATATTATTGTCACGCCTCGAGTTTCTTTCTGCAGTGAATGTACATCGATGTATATGTGGTCCAAAGGCACGTTTGTAAATCGNACAAATATAATATTATTGTCACGCCTCGAGTTTCTTTCTGCAGTGAATGTACATCGATGTATATGTGGTCCAAAGGCACGTTTGTAAATCGCCCTCGAAATCGCCTCACAGCTACGTATTCAGCGCCCACGGGGATGAAAAATTAACATGGAGCAGCAACGCGTTGCAAGAGAAGAAGAAACGGGAGTACGAGGACACCCGGCCGTCAACAGCAGTACATTTCCAAGAGGTGTAAAAATNTTGCAAGAGAAGAAGAAACGGGAGTACGAGGACACCCGGCCGTCAACAGCAGTACATTTCCAAGAGGTGTAAAAATTGACAGTATCAGACCCTAGTGTGAGGTGCTTATGTGCATGTTAAGAGCCGCCGTGATGCTGCTGAAGCCATTGCAGTATTTTGATTACCTTATTCTTGCTTTAATATGCCTAGAAGTAGTCCCGAACAATTTTANTTGCTGAAGCCATTGCAGTATTTTGATTACCTTATTCTTGCTTTAATATGCCTAGAAGTAGTCCCGAACAATTTTACTATTTTAACATTACTTACAGTATTTAATGACGATTTAGTGCACAGACACCATCCCTAGTACGCTACCGACATTACCTGACGTACACACACTATGTTAGCTACTGTTACGAGCAGTCATTTTTACCTCATGAACTTAATTCACACATTTTCAACCATGAAACACTACGTGCGTTAGTTTTAATGCTAGAGATAGCAGCACGACAAACACGAAACGACAGCCCGACACANACCATGAAACACTACGTGCGTTAGTTTTAATGCTAGAGATAGCAGCACGACAAACACGAAACGACAGCCCGACACACAATACATTACGAAGATATTGTAATCAGTTTTCACAACACCCTTGCAATAATAGTCACTTACATAATCTCCGANACACAATACATTACGAAGATATTGTAATCAGTTTTCACAACACCCTTGCAATAATAGTCACTTACATAATCTCCGATATTTACGGCATAAAACTCACGATAAAGTAAATAATTCTATACTTTTGACAAAAAAATGTAATGCATACGAAAGGCCATTTTAAAACCAATTAGTTTATTGTTGACTACANATTCTATACTTTTGACAAAAAAATGTAATGCATACGAAAGGCCATTTTAAAACCAATTAGTTTATTGTTGACTACACGAGAAAAATATTAACGAAATTGGTTTTTGTTATGTATTGGCTTTCTTCGCGTACCCCGACAAGCCTGACACGACGAACAGTAGAAACAGAATCTACTTCTGTCATGCTGACTGGGCTGCGGTTTTGGCGGACTGATTCCTATTGGCTGTTACATTTTGTCTCTTCGTGTTCGGATTGCCGTATCGCTATCGTCGCACTGTTGCGACTCAAGCATAATTCTGAGATACACAACGAATGGGACCCGCGAATTCTTATATAAGCGTGAATAAGTCTCCAAAATCAGACAGACACTTGGGGTACCAGGGCGGAAACGGCGATTTGACGATTACAGGGCGATCCATTCCGATAATATTAACTTCCTGACTAATAACACGGTTTTAATAAAACATGGCCTTGGATGCGAGCGTGACGATGATGTGGCCCCACGCAAGCACGCACTAGTCGTGGGTGGGGGCTCGCGGCGACTGGCTGCAATTTTCGGGGGATAAATATGCAGCTCCGATGCGCTGACACGCTTCATTTGGCGTCAAAAGAAAGACATGGTATAGAACTGTCGGTTTTAACCATAAAGGACAAGTATAGATTCCATTAATTTAATTTGATTCTCATCCCAAAGGAAATATTACCCTAACACAAACTTGCACATGTAATACCCATGGTCGTGGCGCAACACAGCCACGCCTCGATTTTTGGCGTGGTTTGTACTATGTACCACGCTCTCCCTTCTGCAACGACATGACCGAGCGTGACGTCAGCAGCGCGCGCCCTAGTTCCAGACATGTACCGGCGTTTAAAGAAACCCTGTCACAGCAGGTGGTCAACTCTAATATTCCCCTTACCAACTGGTCATCACCAATGACCTCTGAGACCACCCCGTACCAACCTCCCAAGGGTCGCATCCCATTCAAGACAAATTTGTCTGCGATCCACTGTGCACACGCTCGCTAATTACAGCCTCCCTTCGCAAAGTGAATGCCGGGCCTGATTTGTCGCTCATCAAAGGAGAGTTACAGAATGAAAACCCTGGCGCGCGTAACTGGCACAGATACCACAGCCTGTTAGCACAGCTGGGTATTTACTATTCCAGGAGTGACCTGCCTCAAATTATATCTACGTTTAGGTAACTTCTATTTATAAATGCTTTTTTTTCTCACCCATGCTACTGTGCACATTCGACTGTTTGAAAAAAACCTTACTAAAAATGCAATTTCGATACACTGTGAAAAGTCGCCCAAGGAATTTTCATCCGCCCTTGCATTCCGGCGCTGCCCTGTATCGCCTCACTTCACAAACATTCACTCTCATTACTTGATTTGTTAAGGGTACTGCCTACCGGCTGGCAGCTGAGAAAAGTTAATATGAAATTCCATGTTAAGGAAATTCCGTCTCAGTACGTTAATTTCACAGATAGGCGTTTCAATCAAAATGTATTATTCACGAATTTTTCAGAAGATACCCACGAGCGTTAACTTTCAGTACAGATAGGCAGTACCTATGTACTTTTTTGTAAAACACAAATTTTAAAAATTCCTTGCAAACCATTTATAGATATTATTGAAATATCTGCGCTATAGGGAACGCCTCTAAAAAAAATTCATGAAGAATACATATAGTTTGAAACGCCTATATTTAAAATAAACGCACTGAGGCGAAATTTCCGTAACTTGGGATTTTCTAATTAAATTTTGCAGCTGTGAGCCGGTACACTGTAAAAAAGTTTGTATTTTTTACTGAGAAATTGTTTGTAATTTTACAAATGCTTGTAACAGTACAAATATTTCTCTTGTAAAATAACTTGTTCGTAAAACTACAAGGGCCATGTTTGTAATAGACCTTAAGAAATGTTTGTACCAAACTGACCCATATCCACGAGCTTCAGTAAAATGGCGGAGACTCAACAACGTAAAACCGTATATAGCTGTTTGTGCAAAAACTATGGGTGATGCAAAGTGTGGTTGCGCCCAAAACTATCCACTCCACCCAGTAGAAATACGCGTATCTGCCAGGAAGTCGGTACACAAGAAAGAGTTGGTAGATGGAACTGATCAAAACATCCAGAAAACCACACGCACCATATACAGCAGACATCTTAATAATAAGTGTAACCATCTCGAACAGCTACACACGCAGCAATACTGGCATGTAACCTGCCGTACAAATTCTGAATGTTTCTCTGGGGTACGGTATCCCACGCTCGCTGTACTTCTTGACGGGGCCCTCAAGTGGCCCGATCTGAAGAACCCGATAGAGAACCTATGGGTTCATCTGAAAATGCAAGTGAGAGGACGTCCAGTCTCTCCCCAAACACTTGCCTATCTATAGGAAGCCCTACGAGAGGAATGGCAACAAATACCACAAACGCTTATCCGAAGAGTGGTTCAAATTATACTAAGATTATGTGCTGCAGTGATGCAGGCAATAGGTGGCAACACAGACTATTGACAGTCCACAAGAGTGCACAAGTACCACATTATGTTTTCAGTTTGTTCAAGAACCATTTCTGTTTTTCACACCATTACGTTCATTTATCGACGAGAGTCTCAAAAGGTGTTTACAAATGCTGTCTTTTTTTTTTTTTCAGTTTTCGGAAACCTCGAGAAGTTTGCGTATCGTTAGTATCAACAGAGCGGTGCCGAATAGATGAAATATATCCATGCTAAGTCACGAGAACTCTTATTTTGTGTAGCGTACGTACAGNTCTGTTTTTCACACCATTACGTTCATTTATCGACGAGAGTCTCAAAAGGTGTTTACAAATGCTGTCTTTTTTTTTTCAGTTTTCGGAAACCTCGAGAAGTTTGCGTATCGTTAGTATCAGCAGAGCGGTGCCGAATAGATGAAATATATCCATGCTAAGTCACGAGAACTCTTATTTTGTGTAGCGTACGTACAGNACAGAGCGGTGCCGAATAGATGAAATATATCCATGCTAAGTCACGAGAACTCTTATTTTGTGTAGCGTACGTACAGTAAGGTTCCGGCAAAACATCAAATGCATGGGCTGCCATATGACCAAGGTATCTCTTTGCACCCAACTGTCTTTAGTTTGTCTGAGATGGGGACAGGAAAATGTATTTCGCAGATTATGTTTACAATACACGTAAGGCGTGAAGAACTGGAAACCACAATTAATTTAGAAACTATGTTACTTTTATTTTACTAGTAGAATAAATCGGAATTTAGTGACGTGAGGCATGTAACTTAGTTATTTTTGTAAGAAGGCGAATGACAAGAACGCGAAACCTGTGCTTGAAACTCTAGAAAAAACTCGGCTATAATTGAAATATCTATCCAAAAAAATTGTAACAGCCATTTGGGGCAATTACGTTGTTACACAAAATGAGAAGAAGCACAGCGCTCAAATCTCCTCCCGTATGAATACGGTTGGATAAACGAAGTCATTGGAAAAATTCTCCAAATTTTGTGTTTATTTCTCGGCCCGACGCATGGCAGCTCTGCAAACGTGTCTAAAGGCTCACTGTGCCACTGAGTGAGCGAGTGAACAGATTTGAGCGGCTCTTAACATCGAGGTGTTGAGAGCCGATGAGGGTGAAGTGATCACTGAGCAGCGCCAGAACGAAAGGACGGGGAAAATAGATGATCCCCGAGAAAACCCGCCCAACAGCGGCATCGTCCGGCCTCCCGGAAATCTAACCCGGTTCGCCTGGGTTGAAGGAGAGTAGTATGACCACTACACCACCGCGACCTCTTGTGCTACTAAGTGGCCAGAGAAATAACCACAAGCCATCCACTTCTACTCCTAAGGCAAACACGATCATAACCTTCCCTTAACCTAACCTATAATGGGAGTTTTTGTTTTCTTCAGTTTAACACAGGAAAGTGGCTCTTTTTACATTCGCATGCGCATTAACTAAGACCAAATCTTTCTACAGACGCTTATGATATATGCAATACCTTACAGTGCTACCATGGGTTTGGCCACAAAATACAAATCTAAGAGATNCTACAGACGCTTATGATATATGCAATACCTTACAGTGCTACCATGGGTTTGGCCACAAAATACAAATCTAAGAGATCCTGCAAAGTCTTAATTCCTTCTACAATGCTCTTAAAATGCAATGACAGTATTTTGGGCACGTGAACAGGGTGGAAACAAAGGGAGGACCCGGGGAGGGGGGATATCATGAAATCTGTGGTTATTGCTAACTTAATTTTAATGATAAATTACTCCACACTTTCAATTACAGTTTTAGTTCNTTCTGCAAAGTCTTAATTCCTTCTACAATGCTCTTAAAATGCAATGACAGTATTTTGGGCACGTGAACAGGGTGGAAACAAAGGGAGGACCCGGGGAGGGGGGAGATCATGAAATCTGTGGTTATTGCTAACTTAATTTTAATGATAAATTACTCCACACTTTCAATTACAGTTTTAGTTCATGCGCATTAGCAAGCGCAGTAATATAAGAAAGTTGTTACATTACTTCTTCGTAAAGCAAGATAGTTTGAGTTTGCCACCACGTCCTAATCAATTGTTTCCAACTGTCACAGTACGCAAAACTGCAATCTTAACGAATAACATGATATTTCCTTCTTAGGCAATTCTTCCATTACTGATTTTTAAAAAACTTCGAACTTTCGGCGATATATTTATCTTTCTTTTTCTTACGATGTTGAACTGTAAGGGCAATTTAATTTTTCGGAATCCAAACTTGTAATTACGTATACAGTAAATTAGATGTATATGGACGATAGTTTTTCTGCTACATGAATGCTGTGTTTAAAAATGTATCATAGTTGCACTAACAATTACGCATTGAAATTTTAAAAAGTAGAGATAATGTGTGTTGTATTTTAAGAAGTTTACAGCCATAATGAGTAGTGGCAGACAAGTAGGACAAAACTTTCTTTGCACCCCCCCCCCCCCC